>JAMZAV010000427.1:0-293699 GCA_024449915.1 Sweltsa coloradensis | reverse complement strand
TATTGTTTGCTATTAACTTCCTAGTAGGCTACTGCGCAAGTACAGTTCGTACAAGCCTAATTATCTGGGATTCCAAATCCAAACTGAGGCATATTTAATATTAGTAATTCGTTGTTGCTTGTTATTGTTTTTGAATCAATTCCTCCAAAGATTGTGTTACATAATACTCGTGATGCCGCTGCGTGATGTGATATTATATAAACACTGTAGACTGTTACAAAACATACAGATTATTATTTAGCATTGTTTTCAAATTATGTTATTTGATTTTGTGTGCGCTTTTCTAAGTACGTTGTCCGTGTTCTCATTGGGCTAGTCAGAAAAAAAAGATTAAACTGGTGGCCCAAGCCAAAACTTACAACTACATCACAATATGGCTAACTGAATTGATGTGTTCTATAAAAACACGCAATATGCATTGAGTGGTTCTCTGCATTACATTCTGCATTATTTAGAGTTAGACAATAGTTTGACTCCGCACGTGCTACCCATTATTAGCCCACCTGCCTTGTATCGCCTAAATGCTCTTTGCAGGGCATTCATTTTGTATTTCAGCTATAAAACCTTAATCACTCACGGAAGTTTTTTCAATCTGTTTCAAATTGTGTTGATTAATCTTTGGTATAGGACTTGAATGATATACTTAAAATTATTAAAATTGTGTTATTTTTATTTTAAAATTTTAAAAGAAAGGTAAATTATCAACTTTCGTCCAAAATGTAATACTTATTATAAAAATATTTTAATAATTCGAAAAACTACATCGCACAAGTTCTAGACAACTATTTCGTGAGTAGTTTCTAATGTACCTAATAAAGATAGTCACACAATTTGTGCGCCACTTCTAACGTGGCAAATTGAAAAAGAATATGAGCAGATATAACTATTCTTATTGTGGGCAGAGTTCCAACTGAAATGCGAGAAGGCTGTATGGCGGCGATTTTCTTATAGGGACTCCTGTGCAATATAATCAATGTTGATTACGAGTCTTTTGTTCCCTCGGAAGTAGGATCAGCATCACACCCTTGTGGCTCGAGATTTACAGTTGCAACTACGGTCCTTACGAAAACACGTGATCCGTAACCCATCTGTAAGGTCGAAACTTCATGAATATGATTATTATTAACTAAATTAATTTATTCAGCTCCAGCTCCAATCTGTTTCTCTTCGGCGGTCTTCGATGATAATCTTGTCAGCTTACTTTGGCTACTTGAATCAAACACAGTTTCTCGCCCAAAGATTATTCAATTCTGTTTACCCTGCCTCTCCAACAGATCAACGAATCACTGATCTGAATAATGAATTAATGAATGAATGGATAGTTGAATTGATGATTTGATTTTTTTTTAAATGTTCATCTAAATGGAAAAAAATAGAAATAAATAAATAAAGAATAACAGATAGAAAAAATAAATAAACAAGCATGACAACGCGAGAACAGAAAATAGGAAGTGAAATAACAGGTCATAAAAGGATTTTTTTGTAATTTCTCGGAAACATAGCCAAGGTGCCAAGTATATTTTGCCAAAAAATATCAGTCGGGTTTGCTGGTTGCGAAATTCGAATCCGGGACCTCCCGAATCTGTCTTGCTCTTTTACGACTATCGCCATTAAAAACGCTGGGCCGAATGTACGAAAATAACACATTCGTTATTGTGGTGTGGAGAAAGGGAAATCAGGCAGGATATAACTTTGTGGATTGTATGACAACAATAATCCAACTGTTTGCGCCAATAGCTAATGTCATTACCAAGTAAGTATATGGGGTATACAATACTAGGCCTATGTTTGTTTGTCCCCTCTGAAACTGTTTCGAAAAATTCTGAACACAGTGGAAACGTGGCATACTCATGGTACAGGAAGTTTGAGATTAAGAGTGTATAACCACATATGTTCTGATCTTCAGAGATGAACGCTTATCTGCAAAATGGACGGTTCGAGGAGTTACCGAATGCATATGGAAAACCATGTTTAAAATAAAAACCTATTTCCGTGCGATTTAAAGGGTGCTGATGGTTTAATTAGCCCAAATAACTGTTAAGTGAATCTTCATTAAACAGCCCAAAAACTTATCACGTAACCTAACGTAACGTTCATCCCTGGCAAGTGGCAATGCAAATTTCCGCCGCACATTCCACTCTGTTGTTTGTATCCAATCACCTTCTCGTCCGAACAGTTTCAACATGTCCAGGTCCAGCGTGTTCGGAACAGGTGTCTGAACTTCTCAAGAGAGATGGTCTCCATACGACCACAACTTTATACTGCTACTGTTCAACAATGTCCAGGTCCAGCGTGTTCGAACAGGTGTCTGAACTTCTCAAGAGAGATGGTCTCCATACGAACACGTGCTTTATTACTGCTAAACGACCAGTTTCGTGTTCAGGCAGTTCCTAAAGTTCCAAACGAGCAAATAAACCAATCTTATGTTACAATGGGTGATGCAGTTAGATGGATTGTATTGGATAAACGTAAATTCTCTCGCCCATGCACCAATAACAATGTTGACAACTTAGCTATGAGCCAACATTTGAATTAATTATTCCTTAGGGAATGTTAATGAAGCCACACAATTGTATGCCACATTAGACGGGGGGTCTAATGTTCTCTCTCTAATGTCTCTTGTCTTGTCACAGTGAGACACAAAAGTGTGACCCCTCCCTCTTAATGACGTTACTACAAAAATTACCCCCCCCCCCCCCCCACCACAGGACCATTATTCTATAACTATGTAGCAGATGTCGTTTCGTAGCGCTGTGAAAAGTAATCGTTTCACACGAAACGACAATATGCTAAAACTGCGATTCATACCGCTAACGAGAACTATGGTTTCGTGAACACAGGGATTAGGAGAAACTTCAATTCGACTGAGTTATCGTAACTTCAAATTTATTTAAACCAATCAAAACCTCATGAAACAATAATTAATAAACTTGTAATAACACTGATTTACTGAACAAAACACGGTTGAAATTTCAATGCACAGCACTCACCCGCTGCGTAATATTTCGGTGACATCCATCACCTTCCTCGGACGCGAGGTCCTCGCGCCCGCAGCGTCCGCAGCGGGTGAGTGCTGTGCATTGTTATTTTAACCGTGTTTTGTTCAGTAATCAGTGTTATTATCAATTCTCCGGTTAACAAGTCCTGGTGGTTTATTAATAAACTTGTAGATTCAGCTAGCGGTGGTTTGAGCTTGTTGCTGGAAGCCATAGTCCGTGGAACAAGCGTAAAAACATTTCAAATCCGGAAACCAGCACCAAAATTTAGGAGCAGGTAAAAGACGTATTTAAGAATGTTATTTTCACGGGGGACACGCATGGTAGCAAATAAGTCACCTGTCATGGCGGCCACAAGATGGCCGCCAAAATAATTCTTAAAATTGCTGTAACTCAAGAAGTAACAATCAGATTTGGATAAACTAGGTATTGTTTTATTCGGTTTTTAATGCTCTACAAAAATGTCATAGAAATTTTACCGTAAATACAATACTTTTAATTATATTTATATATTATTACAATGTATTGCAACTATAGCACTTTTTGGTATATATATATAATTATTTATACGTAGAATTCGCTAGATTGTCATAAAATTTTCAGACTATACTAAAATAACGTCAATAAATCCACAATTTTAAGTCCCGAAACGAAATTCCTGTAACTTTTTGATTAATTAATTAATTAAATTAAACATTAATTAAATCCCAATTAAAAGTTTTTTATTCACGTACCAAAGTCACGTAGTGTATAACATAAGAACAATATGACCACAATGAACCAAAAAAATATTAGTTCCAAAAATTAATTCCAATCACTTTCCTATTAATTCAATTAATTCAATTTATTAAAAATAATGACAATAATCTCAATTAATTTTGTAAAATTAACACAATGTAGTCGACCTTTGAATCATTTTAAAGCTAGTTTTAAGTCTAATAAATGACGAGAAAAAAATAATTAATTAAATTAATTTATCACCGAATTAATTACATTTAAGTTAAATTATCCCACTTTTGACATATGGGTTGTTATGTTTACCTAAAACTCGATCGATCGTCATAAAAATATACCACTTTACTGACATAATGCCAATGAATCCGAATTGTCATGTCCCGAAACAAAATTCTTATAACTTACCGATTAATAAGAAATTAAATGAAGAATTATTACTTATATCTCAATAATTGTTTTTGTCACTCAATTAACACATACAAAATGCAAAACAGAAGTATCAAATATAAACAATGCAAGTAAAATTTTAAAAATTAATAGTCCCAAAATTAAGTTCGTGCTACTTTTCTGTTAATTGAATTTCCCACAAAATTATTTTCCTGTAAAATAAGCATGCATATGGTTCCCAGTGTGGCTGTGTTAATTTTACACTAGGAAGCTTCGCAAATGCTTTTTCAGGCGCGTTGTTGGATGAGCGTAATTGTTTAAGGGGTTGTTTCACTGAAAATGTTTGAAAAACCAGCAATTTTGCATTAATATTGTTTTAATTGTTTGTTAAGTTTACTTTTTATTTTTATTGACAAAATAAATTTATTTTATGCTGATATAATGCTAAAAGCATCTAATGAATTTTTTTCTTGAGCGCTGCATGCTATTTTGCATGGGAAAATATTACCTGTACTGAAAGGGTATTAGGCCTAAACTAAGGCTGTATAGAGTGTAATTCATAACAATTTCAGTCAATTTTAAAGAAGCCTAGATTAACAGGTTATAAAGGCCCAGTGAATTCATGTAAAATAAATAAACTGAACCTTAGGCTATGTTATACTCAAATTTACCAAAAAACAACATAAACAATCTTTAAATGCTATTATCTCAAAACTTTTTTTCTATCACATTCGCTAACATTTTTTCCTACTTCTTCTACAGTTTTTAAGATAAACGGATAATTTCTTTTTTAATATGCTCACAAATCTTATT
Organism: Sweltsa coloradensis; assembly: GCA_024449915.1. NCBI lineage: Eukaryota > Metazoa > Arthropoda > Insecta > Plecoptera > Chloroperlidae > Sweltsa > Sweltsa coloradensis. The sequence continues at coordinate 288,768 of JAMZAV010000427.1, read as the reverse complement.
CTGACAAATTCACCGGACACTTTTTTGATGATATGTATAGTTTTTTAATTAAAATATGGGAAATATAGATTTGTTACAAAAAACATACATTTTCCAACAATGCATAGTAAAAAAATCATATTTATCAAACAAAACAAAAATTATAAAATCCGTCTGGTAAATGTTTAGATGTATTGTTTTTTTAATCTAAAACAACTTTCACTTGAACAAAAAAATGAAAATTGTAAAAGCCTTAGCATTATCGCAGCATCATAGCAAAATCGTAAAATTGCAATTATTAAAATAAATAATTGTTTGATTGCGCTTAAATTTCACATGAATATATGAATTCATAAAATTAAGGTTCTGTGAAAAAATCATTAAAATCGGATAAAACATATAGGTGTAACAAGTCGAAGAATGTTTTAAAAATTAAAAAATCGTAAAATTGCAATTTTCATAAGAAATAATTTTTTGATTGCGTTCAAATTTCACACGAATATATTAATTCATAAAATTAAGGCTCTGTGAAAAAATCATTACAATCGGATAAAGTATGTAGGTGTTAAAAGTCGAAGAAATGTTTTAAAAATCGAAAAAAAAATCGTAAAATTGCGACTTTAATGAGAAACAATTTTGTGATTGCGCTCAAAAACGTGGCAGTTCTAAGTTTAGAGATTTCAAAGGTCTCTATAAAATTTCATCGCAATTGGAGTATCGGTTTGGCCGGAATCGTGTTAACAAACAGACACAATGTAGTCGACCTTTGAATCATTTTAAAGCTAGTTTTAAGTCTAATAAATGATGAGAGAAAATTAATTAATTAAATTAATTTATCACCGAATTAATTACATTTAAGTTAAATTATCCCACTTTTGACATATGTATTGTTATGTTTACCTAAACCTCGATCGATCGTCATAAAAATATACCACTTTACTGACATAATGCCAATGAATCCGAATTGTCATGTCCCGAAACAAAATTGAAAACAAACAAACAAAATAAGAAAAACGAAAAAAATCGTAAAATTGCAATTTTCATGAAAAATAATCTTTCGATTGCGTTCAAAAACGTGGCAGTTTTAAGTTCAGAGATTTCAAAGGCCTCCAGAAAATTTCATTGCAATGGAGTATCGGTTTAGCCGAAATCGTGTTGACAAACACACAAAAATACAAACAGAAAAAAAAACAAGAAAATCGAAAAAAATCGTAAAATTGCAATTTTCATGAGAAACAATTTTGTGATTGCGCTCAAAAACGTGGCAGTTCTAAGTTTAGAGATTTCAAAGGTCTCCATAAAATTTCATCGCAATTGGAGTATCGGTTTGGCCGGAATCGTGTTAACAAACAGACACAATGTAGTCGACCTTTGAATCATTTTAAAGCTAGTTTTAAGTCTAATAAATGATGAGAAAAAATTTATTAATTAAATTAATTTATCACCGAATTAATTACATTTAAGTTAAATTATCCCACTTTTGACATATGTATTGTTATGTTTACCTAAACCTCGATCGATCGTCATAAAAATATACCACTTTACTGACATAATGCCAATGAATCCGAATTGTCATGTCCCGAAACAAAATTGAAAACAAACAAACAATATAAGAAAAACGAAAAAAATCGTAAAATTGCAATTTTCATGAGAAATAATCTTTCGATTGCGCTCAAAAACGTGGCAGTTTTAAGTTCAGAGATTTCAAAGGCCTCCAGAAAATTTCATTGCAATGGAGTATCGGTTTAGCCGAAATCGTGTTGACAAACACACAAAAATACAAACAGAAAAAAACAAGAAAATCGAAAAAAATCGTAAAATTGCAATTTTCATGAGAAATAATCTTTCGATTGCGCTCAAAAACGTGGCAGTTTTAAGTTCAGAGATTTCAAAGGCCTCCAGAAAATTTCATTGCAATGGAGTATCGGTTTAGCCGAAATCGTGTTGACAAACACACAAAAATACAAACAGAAAAAAACAAGAAAATCGAATAAAATCGTAAAATTGCAATTTTCATGAGAAATAATTTTTCGATCGATTTTTCCTACGGTGCAGTTCTAAGTTAAGAGCGTTCACCACCCCTTTTTAAGGCAATTTTCTGTTTGCTCGGCTGAATGACATCACAGTTGTGAGAAATTTTGAACATATCTCAAGAAAGTGGAAATAAAGGTTTCTATAGTAACACATTCCTAAAATTAGTTTTGAAATAATTTATAAAAAATAAATTAGATTTCACGAATTTCAATTTTGTTAAAAAGTCCAAAATTGACTATATTCGTGAATTTTTTCTGGCTGATCAAGTCAAAATTTTGAAAATCTATGACTGTTGGAACGTCCATGTATGCTTTATTGACAAGTTTGCAAAATTGTATATACGTAGGATGCTTTTTGGCCGAGCAAACCGCTATTTACTAACTATCAAAAGGGTGGTGAACCCTCTTAAATTTCGAAGGTCTCCATAAAATTTCATCGCAATCGGAGTATCGGTTTAGCCGGAATCGTGTTCACAGACACACAAAAATACAAAAAAAAGAAAGAAAAAAAAACATTCAGGATTTTTTTCTCCAGTGTAGTAGAATGGAATCTTCGCTTCGCTCGCTACGCTCATCCAACAACAAATGGTGATTCTATTAATTAATTGGATTCATTCCTTAATTCAATTAACGGGAAAGTAGCACGAACTTAATTTTGGGACTATAAATTTTTAAACTCGCATTGTTCATATTTGATACTTTTGTTGGCATTTTGTATGTGTTAAATGAGTGACAACAACAATTGAGATAAAAGTAATTCTTTATTTAATTTCTTAATTAATCGGTAAGTTATAGGAATTTTGTTTCGGGACATGACAATTTGGATTCATTGGCATTATGTCAGTAAATAAGTATATATTCATGACGATCGATAGAATTTTAGGTATACATAACAATGTCAAAAGTGGGATAATTTAACTAAAATGTAATTAATTCGGTGATTAATAAATTTAATTAATTATTTTTTTCTCATCATTTATTCGCCTTAAAACTAGCTTTAAAATGATTCCAAGGTCGACCACATTGTGTTAATTTTACAAAATTAATTGAGATTATTGTCATTATTTTTAATTAATCGAATTAATTGGAATTAATTTTTGGAACTAAAATTTTTTGGTTCATTGTGGTCATATTGTTCTTATGTTATACACTACGTGACTTTGGTACGTGAATAAAAAACTTTTAATTGGGATTTAATTAATCAAAAAGTTACAGGAATTTCGTTTTGGGACTTTAAATTTAGGATTTATTGGCGTTATTTTAGTATAGTCTGAAAATTTTATGACAATCTAGCGAATTCTACGTATAAATAATTATATATATATACCAAAAAGTGTTATAATTGCAATACATTGTAATAATATATAAATATAATTAAAACTATTGTATTAACGATAAAATTTCTGGTGACATTTTTGTCGAGCATTAAAAACCGAATAAAACAAAACCTAGTTTGTCCAAATCTGATGATTACTTCAATACTTCTTGAGTTACAGCAATTTTAAGAATTATTTTGGCGGCCATCTTGTGGACGCCATGACAGGTGACTTATTTGCTACCATGCGTGTCCCCCGTGAAAATAACATTCTAAAATATGTCTTTTACCTGCTCCTAAATTTTGGTGCCGGTTTCCGGATTTGAAATGCTCCTATAGTTTTAGCAGCATGTTCCACGGACTACCACTGTCGTTTCTTTGTTGACATTATTTAGCATGTTAAGTCAAAGTGTACGTCAAGCATGACCTCTCTTAATTTGAAACTGTGGGAAATAAGATAGTGAATAAACCTTAACTATTCAAATAATTCGTAATAAAGTATTTAATGTTATTCCATTACCAAAACATCACACTATCATGTCAAATATGATATGTGGGCAAGTGTTAAACATTCTCCCCAAACATTTTTCTCTGGGACAACTTGTCGGTTGAAATAAAACGCGAACTCGCAAAATGGCGAAGTGGAATACCAAAGTGAAATTCTCGTTTCGTTTCGACCGATAAGTTATCACAGCACGTTATAGAATAAGGGCCCAGTCTCTATAAAGTAAACCTTTTCTACGAAAAATTTAACTCGATAAAAATCAGTGAAGCTAAAATAAGACTTTATATGCAGTGCCGGTATGCATGTCACAGGAAGCATATCCCCCCCCCCCCCGACACCTAACCCACATTGCCCCCCCCCTTAGTTGTGCATGAATTTCACTTCTGTGGCACATGGATTTCTCAACATATATTCTTGGAATCTTCATGACCAGATAATATCTATGGTTGTTATCTTTAAGAAGAAGTCTAATTCAAAAGCAAATACGACGAGGGCTTAAAGGATTCAATGGACGTACTGCAATCAAAATTCGAGCGATCCCATTTCAACTAAAATAATTTGCTTAAGAATCCAAGAATCCATCCAGGAAATTAATTGGACCAACGAAAGTGTCCATTGTTTTTGGTTGAAACTCATATGTTATTTGTCACTAGTGGAATAAAACTTAAAATTAGGAACAGTTGAGTATCTTTTTATTTAAATCGATTAAGAACGGCAACACGAAAACGATGGACACTATTCCTTGGGCCTACCCCTCCACATAAATACATCCATACAATAGCTTACAAACGTACCAACAAACACATTATGTATGTATAGCCTTATTTCTAAAGCAAATTTAAGTGTTCTTGCCAGTTGAACAAACATAAAAGAATATTCAATGAATCAACTGTTAATTGTTATAAATATGTTATGATATTTTCTAATAACGTTCTGGAGAAAATGGATTTTCCTTTTCACTGTTGATCACATCCACTGAGGTATTTTATTCTTTATTCGTTTATTCAATTATTTACAAGAAGCCCCAGTCAGTAATTAGCAGCTTATGGCTAGAGGCCAACTTAATATTCTTCAGCCCTGCCTCATAAATATAACATGACAAAACTAAAGCTAAGTCGGTGATCCGTTCACAAACACGGCCTTGTTTCCATCACGGGCCACACTTAGTACATAGATAGTTATTATTGTGTAAGAAAGAATTATTGCTTCTTATAACTTCAGTCATCTACCTCCTTATAAACAACCACAAAGTTCGCAGTTGATCGTCAAAATGTCAGATATTAATCTTTCAAGTACTGAACTTTCAAAGTGTGATCTCAATGCAATGTTGTTTTGGAAGATGCTATTTGCAAACCCTGGGAAAAGGGAAACCAGGAGAGATGTGCCAACCCAGCTCCGAGTGCAAGTCTACATCCAGCAAATGCAATGTTATTACCGCGACGTGAGCAATACCACAAGGAATGTGGAACTAGACGCTCACTTGAAGATGTAGCTCCCTCCAAGACTGAAAGGACACGCTGCACACTTTTATCTCAAGTGGCAAATAATCCCCCCCCCCCCCCCCCCACACACACAAACCTATTTTGTACGTTTACACTCGTAGATCGCAAGAAAGCTGAAATACGATGCGAAATTAAAAGAAAACTATTTGAAAATATATCCGTATAAATTAATTACTGAAATAAATGCACATTTTAATACATTGATGGTAGGTAAGATTAATTATTTAACGGTTCGTTAAAGTTAAAGAGTTAAAAATAAAATTTAAAATACATTACCAAACCATGAATTTTATTTTGTCAGCAATATTGTGTAATATGGCCAAGTATAGTTACATTATATCCAGCGTTATTCCTACCCATATATATATATATATTTATTTATTGTTTTAAAATAAGTCAAGTGCAATGTTAAAAGAAGCAACGAGTCCTTCAGTCACGGGGGATTGTGATACATGTCGTCGGTGACCAAGGATTGGCTTCGGCATCGACCACTAGACCGACATTTACATAGTGAGATCACATTACACATTTGGCCAATTTAAGATTTCCTCAATTAAATAGTTCATAAATTAAAAGTTCCCTTAAGTACTTGTATCCAAAATAGTCCAGAATGTAGGGAAAATCGTCACATTCAAAGTTTTAGCTACAAAAAAACACAGTTTCATAAATTTACACATTTCTACTTAAATAGTTGCACTACATTTTGATATGAATACTCGTTCATTGTGAGTGAGTGCGCATTTGTTTCGGAATCGATTTATGCCTGAGTCACATTTAATGCGCGCAGACGCACCACTGGCAAAACAAAACATTAACTAAGGAATGCTTGAAAAGTAAAAAACTATTTCTTATAGCTACGATATTATAATTTTTAAAATGCGTTCCTTAGACTTAGATCAACATTAAACAACTGTTAGACAGTAAATAAAATTATATTGTGATAAATCACATTGATCTTTTTGTTGCCCTGTTGCAATACTCAGTAAATCCATAAAAATTACACTTTCACTATGTTGCAGAAGAAACAAGTTTTGTTAAGACCCTATACAACGTATGAAGGTTGCCGTTGGTTGTGCTCGGATTGACTATCGGTTTTAATAAACTGACAAAAAGTCCCCAAACATATTTACGTTTTCGAGTTTTTAACAATGATAACACGTACTAAAAATAAAATCGACAGATAATGATAATATTGAGTCTATTCTGATTGATAAAATCCTTATTAAATTCCCGAACCAACTATTCTTAAAAGACATTGACCTTTTTCTCAGATAAACACGTCTAGAAAGATCCCAAAATACAACTTAAATTAAAATAATCTATTTTAAAAAGTGCCTTGCACCCAATCATTCAATGACGTTGCCCTGACTGACTATTTCAAACCCTAACCGTTCCGTTCCGGTCAACCGTCTCAACTAAGCAATCGTTGTTGGACATGGCCTAAACTATTCTGTATTCATGTTTAGAAAATATTATCATTAATATTTGGCATCTGTCTTTCCTAATCCCCAACCACTTACGGACTAGCAATGATATGGAAGTCATTCTCGGACTGTGTTTCTGCTAGCGCCGGTCCCGGAGTGAATAGCAACCCATACATATGAAACCACAGCTCTGCAGGTCGATTCTCTACCTACTGTTTGTTACATCTGGGCAAGTACAACACACTCATTAGGTGATCTCTGATACAAACTCTATAGCTATCAGTGGCAAAGCGAGAATATTTTGTAGGTCTTTTTTTCAGTGATAACACGAGGTTTCATTCAGGTTCATTAATTTTTCATCTCATTCAACTTCGAACTAAGATGACAATAAAATCTGTCTCATCTTCATTTTTTCAATTGTTAATGTTTTAATCTTTTCAAAAATGTAAACACAATTCCAACAAAACAAAAAATAAGGATGAATAGTAACACATGCACTGCACATAGAACAATTCGAAAAGCAATCAAAAAGATGCCAGTAGGTGTTCGTACAACTGCACGATGGGAGATGTCGCCTCTAGATAGTCGAGAAGCATTGGTATTGGATCTGATTGCTCTCTCGACTGGCGAGTTCGCGCAAAAGCATGGACATTGAAGCATGGTTCCCTGTTCATTCATACCTTTGTCCGCGTATGTTTTTATCACACATTGAAAACAGTCCTTACGTATTAATAATATCCAAAATTTTCTCATTCTTCTTTTATTTGTTTTTTTTTGGTGGGGACAGGGTAGACACTGTTTGGATGTCTACCCAGATGCTTTGCCAGTGATTGCTACTAATGTACTCAGTGAGATTCAAACTGTTACGATTATATGAGTGGATACCAATTCGGGTTGATGCCAGAACATTGTATGTGTTTGATACTGCAAAATTATCAGTTTTGATGCTTATGTTTGAAATATTAGTTTCGTGACGGTGACAATGATAGTAGTAATAATAATTATACTGTTTATAATGATACCTTCCCTCAGATGAATAACAAATTGAATAAAGAATCGACATACAGAACACATAGATTTGTTTTCTGGTAACTGTATAGTGTTCATTACTTTGAAGATATAGAATTGAGAACATTTACAAATAGACCCAAAGATGGAAAATTAAATAAATAAAATATGGTACTAATTTTGCATGAAATGCATAAGAATATGGTACACAGATTAATAAAACTAACTAGTAAAAAATAAACAATGTCAAATTTCTCAATGTCAAGTCTAAACACATTTTGTACACAGAGAGCAAATTTTTCATGATAATGATCTTTTAACTGAACAAAGGAACTAGATAAAGGAACTGAATAAATAGCTATTACCACAAAACGATTAAAAGAAGCCGAGATAGTTCGCAATCGCTTCATTATTATGCACTTCCCTTTAGTGTTCATTGGATATTATACAGTAATAAATACAAATTGCTTATGAAGGGCATCCTCTTGATAGTCCATACGTTCGCAGGACATGACGAAGCTTCGGGATTGACAGCCGAAAACCAGAGATACCACTTATCGGTGATCACATTCAAAGTCGGGGTACAATCTATTGATAGTTCATAGTAATGCATGTACAGACTAATTGAGAACGATGCTGCACGTTGTCACATACATTTTAAGTTTCATTTACCACATTGCCAAACAATTCTGCATACTAGCTTGTCTAAACATTGAACTGCTTGAGTGGTAGAAGGAACCACAGCCCTACCGCAGGGTCAAGAGTTTGGGCTCAGAATTAAACCACTACAAGCAGACTACACCATTGCGCACCATTCCAACACCCCTTCACTGACAGTGTTTTGAACACATCTACACTTAAGCATTTCGTCGACTACGCATAGCCTTTCTGAAGCCTTTCTTCTTTCATTCACCTGGTCATGACCATTATGCCGCCAAACACGCCTTTGGTAATTATGATTTGTCTTCAAATTCCATCATGTACCTATGTTAAAGGTTCATAATGTTCTCACTTAATTTTCTCGGAATATTATTTTTACATGAGCCATATGAATATCTCACATAACAGTGTTCCTGTAATAATTTCCACTCAAATTGAGTCGGACCCCATCGAGCAGTTCCAGTTGATATGGGGTAATCATTGATAAGAGATTTGGGGGTAAGTGATCACTGAGATACTTGTTGGTGTGAATCTAGTAGATCGCTTACATATGAACAACACATACGAATGTGGGAAGAAAAGAATTGCCTCTGATGATACTGAAGCACGTCAAGGTTTGAGGAACGATAACGTGTGTGGATGACATTAGTACGTTTTGCTCGGCTCAGTTGATACTTGATACAGCATGAAAATATTAAGAGTTCTTTTGTAGGTTTACCGTTTTGTTCTTTTAGTTGACTCATCTTTGGAGCACCACTCAAACAGGCAGTAAGAATGTATGCAGTCAGCATACAATGCAACATGTTTACTACCTACCAGAAAAAAGCTATGCTTTCAAATATACATATACATCATTTACATAATATATGTATATCTAAATACACCTCTTGCATCGCCATACAATGCAATCATCTACAATAACAAGAGTTGAGCAGTTTGTGTCGCACACGCTCGCACACGCTTGTATGACCTCACTACGCCTCTAGCGTGTCTTCTGTGGTCGGGTCGGGCATCGAGAGGTCCTCGGCCATCTCGTCCCCTTGGTCTGACTCCTGATGCCTCTCTTCCCCTTCAACTAGCTCTCTCTTGATCAGGTGCACCAGCCTCTGTGTACAGTTACTGCTCTCGAGCGGAGCGCCGCCACACTCCTGCTTGATCCAGCCCTCATCGCCCGACCTGGAACAACGGCCCGTATCACTCACTCGCCAACCATCATCCTCTTGGCGAAAATCTAGCGATAAGGGTGCTGAGTATAACCTGTGGGGGGATGATTCTTTGTCGGGGCTAGTCGTGGTCGAAGTGCTCATCGAGTGATTCAGGAACCCCATGTTGCTGTCTCCCAGAGCCGCCTGAAACAGTAAACACACTCGTCAAATACAAATACGACATGCCTTGTGTATGGATACAAACAACAAGTAGCTTCATGAAAATACTTTACCTCGGAATAACTCTCACATTGGGCATTCTTGAAAAACAACATTACAAAAACGGTCAGAAAATCGCCTGGCCAAAGAATATTTTTACATTGATTCTCATCCTTATAAGAATGAAGCCTCCGTTCCATGCCGGCGTGCGTTGAAAGCGAGACGAGCCAATTACATCTGACATCGCACCCGACCCGAGCATTCGTCTCGATGAATCGAGATGAAATTATATTCTAACTTTTCGGCTTCGCACAGTCGCGTGACGCGTGTCATCCCATCCTTCCAAGACGCAGGGGCTTGATGACATTGTCTAGTAAAACATAATGAATCTAAGTTCTGATCTGACGCTCGGAGTGGTCCCCTCACACACCGACATGAAACGGCATCCTAAAGCGTGCAACGATTTACATACGTTACTATATCAAAAGTGGAAATATCCCTCTACTTGTTACAAACTGCAAACTCATCGACATTGCAATATATTTTGTTCGGGCTTAAGGTAACCAACAAAATAATGTTCTTTTGCCGCACACAAACTAAACGCGTGTAGTGGTCCAAGTGTCTGGCCTGTCCCTTATTCGTTTACGTGAATTAATGGCATTTACCAGTTTGACAAAGCCCCATTTCATATCCCCCTACAGTTCTTAAACTCTGAGCCGTTCTTAACACTTTAAGTTATCCATCAATTGACGGTTCAAAAGTTCCACTATTGCGAGGAGACTCCTGGGTTTTAGGCACCTGTCGTAGTGTCCCGAAAGACACCATGCGGTACGTCCAAATAGGATATTTTATTAAATCGTCATTGTTCCAAATAATGTAAGAAATACCATTTTCTTTTGTAAATATGCATATAGCACGTCATATTGAATTATGAACTGCATTGCTTCGGCTTATCGCGCATTAAGTAATTCAAAACGTATTTCAGTAGTGCATAAAATGGGTAGGTACCTAAATGCAGGGTAGGTGTGTGTTTTAATGATAACTTGCAGACGAGTGCCCTTTCCAAAAGCAAAACACATTAAAAAGCACCTTTGCATCAATTAAAAAACGAGAAATGGGTTCAAATGAGTCCAAATTAACTGTTTCTTCATGGGCATTTGCATACACCTTCCCTGTTCACCAAATTATATGTCCCAGGCTTTTAGTTTTAAATTATGGTCACCCTAGTCATGACGTTTAACGAAGGATATTCCAACCAACTCCAATAATTGGAAAGCACCGTTAAAGGACATAACTAGCTCAATTTCCATCGGCTTATGAGGAGGACATTTAGGTAAACGCTTGGCTAGCTGACATCACAGTTGTTCGATGTTCTGTAAAGTTGTCACGGAAGCAGAAACGAAGGGTTCTACAGTATCACTTATCAAAAAATGATTTTAGGTAAATGGTAAAAAAATTAACAGATTTTTACGACTGTGGATAAAAAAAAGTCTAAATCGAAAATTGTTGTGAGATTGCTTCTGAACCACTAACAAAAAATATTGGCAATCTACTACGATCTTGCTGTCCATTATAACCTCTTGCTTGATGATTTTTCAGTTTCATACACATAGAATAATTTCTGGTCGAACGAATAGTTCGAATAGTTCCTATTCCCTCTTAACAGTAATTTATACATATTAAATCGCCTGATCGTTTTGAACCATCGACCTAGTAGGCCTACAATTACTCCAAAATATTGGCTTGTATTAGCACTTACAAAGTGATTATTTGGCAAATAAATGTTATATTGCGGTACAATCAAGTTCCGTCGATGACTATCAAGGTGTACCATGGTACCAGCTCAAGACCCGACGGAACTATCAAAGTTCTAGTTCTAGCATGTACCGTCATTTATGGCATATTTCACTGAGTTTGTCCTCAGTGCGGTCTTGCTCGACGTAGTGACGTCTTGCCTAAGCCAGAGTTTGCTTGGAGGGTAACGAACAGTAGAACGTTCTTAGTGCGCACTGAAACGTCACTGCACTTTGCTCCCAGTGCTATCCTCATTGGAACATGGCGACAAGGCGAGGGCAATGATGGCGCCCGCTGCAAGTAGGGTTATGTTATACGAGCGACTCTTTTGCTGATATAATATGGAAAATCATACTATTGTCTAAATAGCGGCAAAAAACTATACTACCGCTACCGAGGTCATGTTTAGGCTAGGCTTGCCTAGGCCCATAAGCGTTATAACTTAAGTCAATATTTACAAGAACATATTGCGCGCGTCTCGCCGGCCGCCGTATTTGCACTTGCCTACGAACTCAGTGCGGATCAGTGCGGCCATTGGAATTCATCATTATTTTCCCGCGAGTCGCCAAACTACAAATATTACAGCTTCATGGTGACAAAAGATGAACATAGTGACCAAATTCATATTGTGGTACTTACAGAGTCCCAAAGGAAGCTGTCCAATGCTTCATCGACTCTGGCATTGGAATAATATTCCAAACTACCTACACAATTTGCATTTGCATATGGCCATACATTCTGAAAACAAATAAATACTCGGTTACCCTACTAACCTCAATATAATACATTACAAACATGCATTTGGAAGTTTTCCCTATGTATTGGCTATTCTGCATACAATATTTGTCTTGCATGTTTTATTAGGTAACGGATCCAGTTCATTACAAAGGAATTAAAATTCTAAACCTAGATGAATAAGTTTAATTATATTAATATAAAAATAATTTTAATTATTATTATTAATAATAATTCCAGACCACCAATGTCTCATGTGTTCTAAAGGTATGCGAGCCAAGATAAGCTTGACATGAAGACAGATTAAGGTTGATTGTTCTGGATCGCGGTCGCAGAGGGCAATGTGACCAGTGGAATAAGCAACATTTGTACTGGGGGAGCCGTAAAATAACAGTGGACCGTGCGACCCGTACTCATCGAGTTCTGGTGCAACCAGTAAGATACGTCATTAGTTGACTGTAGACCCCCCCCCCCACACACTTACAATCTCAGGAACAATACATTGAATATGATTGAGGCTAAACAGTGTTGCCGGGAACTATTCAGTCCGTTGTGTTTATCTGAGGTCGACTACTTGTCACTCCTCACTGTTATGCAGTAGACGGAGAGAGCTCTAACACCGGTTAACATGTGTGTAAAAGTATTAGACGGTGTATATTAGTAGACCCACCCCCACCCCTTTACAATCTCAGGAACAATACATTGAATATGATTGAGGCTAAACAGTGTTCCCGGGGAACTATTCAGTTCCGTTGTGTTTATCTGAGGTCGACTACTTGTCACTCCTCACTGTTATCCCAGAAAGCGGAGAGAGCTCAAACCCACCGGGTACATGTGGTAAAGTATTAGACGGTGTATATTAGTAAGACCCTCCCCCCCCCACTTAAAATCTCAGGAAAAAATACATTGAATATGATTGGGGCTAATCAGTGTTGCCGGGAACTATTCAGTCCGTTGTGTTTATCTGAGGTCGACTACTTGTAAATCCTCACTGTTATGCAGTAAGACGGAGAGAGCTCTAACACCGGGTACATGTGTGTAAAGTATTAGACGGTGTATATTAGTAGACCCTCCCCCCACACTTACAATCTCAGGAACAATACATTGAATATGATTGAGGTTTAAAACAGTGTTGCCGGGGAACTATTCAGTCCTTTGTGTTTATCTTAGGTCGACTACTTGTCACTCCTCACTGTTATGCAGTAGACGGAGAGAGCTCTAACACCGGGTACATGTGTGTAAAGTATTAGACGGTTATATTAGTAGGACCCTCCCCCCACTTACAATCTCAGGAAAAATACATTGAATATGATTGAGGCTAAACAGTGTTGCCGGGAACTATTCAGTCCGTTGTGTTTATCTGAGGTCGACTACTTGTCACTCCTCACTGTTATGCAGTAGACGGAGAGAGCTCTAACACCGGGTACATGTGTGTAAAGTATTAGACGGTGTATATTAGTAGACCCCCCCCACACTTACAATCTCAGGAACAATACATTGAATATGATTGATGCTAAACAGTGTTGCCGGGAAACTATTCAGTCCGTTGTGTTTATCTGAGGTCGACTACTTGTCACTCCTCACTGTTATGCAGTAGAACGGAGAGAGCTCTAACCCCGGGGTACTGTTTTGTAAAGTATTAGACGGTGTATTTTTAGTAGACCCTCCCCCCACACTTACAATCTCAGGAAACAATACATTGAATATGATTGAGGCTAAACAGTGTTGCCGGGGGATCTATTCAGTCCGTTGTGTTTATCTGAGGTCCGACTACTTGTCACTCCTCACTGTTATGCAGTAGACGGAGAGAGCTCTAACACCGGGTACATGTGTGTAAAGTATTAGACGGTGTATATTAGTAGACCCCCCCCACACTTACAATCTCAGGGAACAATACATTGAATATGATTGATGCTAAACAGTGTTCCCGGGGAACTATTCAGTCCGTTGTGTTTATCTGAGGTCGACTACTTGTCACTCCTCACTGTTATGCAGTAGACGGAGAGAGCTCTAACACCGGGTACATGTGTGTAAAGTATTAGACGGTGTATATTAGTAGACCCCCCCCACATTAATTCTCAGGAACAATACTTGAATATGATTGAGGCAAAAACAGTGTTGCCGGGAACTATTCAGTCCGTTGTGTTTATCTGAGGTCGACTACTTGTCACTCCTCACTGTTATGCAGTAAAAGGAGAGAGCTCTAACACCGGGTACATGTGTGTAAAGTATTAGACGGTGGTATATTAGTAGACCCCCCCCCACCCTTACAATCTCAGGAAACAATACATTGAATATGTTTGGGAGGCTAAACAGTTTTTGCCGGGAACTATTCAGTCCGTTGTGTTTATCTGAGGTCGACTACTTGTCACTCCTCCTGTTATGCAGTAGAAGGAGAGAGCTCTAACACCGGGTACCATTGTGTAAAGTATTAAAACGGTGATATCAGTAGACCCACCCCCCACACTTACAATCTCAGGAACAATACATTGAATATGATTGAGGCTAAACAGTGTTGCCGGGGAAAACTATTCAGTCCGTTGTGTTTATCTGAGGTCGACTACTTGTCACTCCTCACTGTTATGCAGTAGACGGAGAGAGCTCTAACCACCGGGTACATGTGTGTAAAGTATTAGACGGTGTATATTAGTAGACCCTCCCCCCACACTTACAATCTCAGGAACAATACATTGAATATGATTGAGGCTAAACAGTGTTGCCGGGAACTATTCAGTCCGTTGTGTTTATCTGAGGTCGACTACTTGTCACTCCTCACTGTTATGCAGTAGACGGAGAGAGCTCTAACACCGGGTACATGTGTGTAAAGTATTAGACGGTGTATATTAGTAGACCCTCCCCCCCCCTTACAGTCTCAGGAACAATACATTGAATATGATTGAGGCTAAACAGTGTTGCCGGGAACTATTCAGTTCCGTTGTGTTTATCTGAGGTCGACTACTTGTCACTCCTCCCCTGTTATGCAGTAGACGGAGAGAGCTCTAACACCGGGGTACATGTGTGTAAAGTTTTAGACGGTGTATATTAGTAGACCCCCCCCAACTTACAATCTCAGGAACAATACATTGAATATGATTGAGGCTAAACAGTGTTGCCGGGAACTATTCAGTCCGTTGTGTTTATCTGAGGTCGACTACTTGTCACTCCTCACTGTTATGCAGTAGACGGAGAGAGCTCTAACACCGGGTACATGTGTGTAAAGTATTAGACGGTGTATATCAGTAGACCCCCCCCCACACTTACAATCTCAGGAACAATACATTGAATATGTTTAAAGCTAAACAGTGTTGCCGGGAATATTCAGTCCGTTGTGTTTATCTTAGGTCGATACTTGTCACTCCTCACTTTTTATGCAGTAGACGGAGAGAGCTCTAACACCGGGTACATGTGTGTAAAGTTTTTAGACGGTGTATATTAGTAGACCCTCCCCCCACACTTACAATCTCAGGAACAATACATTGAATATGATTGAGGCTAAACAGTGTTGCCGGGAACTATTCAGTCCGTTGTGTTTATCTGAGGTCGACTACTTGTCACTCCTCACTGTTATGCAGTAAAAGGAGAGAGCTCTAACACCGGGTACATGTGTGTAAAGTATTAGACGGTGTATATTAGTAGACCCCCCCCACACTTACAATCTCAGGAACAATACATTGAATATGATTGATGCTAAACAGTGTTGCCGGGAACTATTCAGTCCGTTGTGTTTATCTGAGGTCGACTACTTGTCACTCCTCACTGTTATGCAGTAGACGGAGAGAGCTCTAACACCGGGTACATGTGTGTAAAGTATTAGACGGTGTATATTAGTAGACCCTCCCCCCGATTACAATTCAGGAACAATACATTGAATATGATTGAGGCTAAACAGTGTTGCCGGGAATCTATTCAGTCCGTTGTGTTTATCTGAGGTCGACTACTTGTCACTCCTCACTGTTATGCAGTAGACGGAGAGAGCTCTAACACCGGGTACATGTGTGTAAAGTATTAGACGGTGTATATTAGTAGAACCCCCCCCACACTTACAATCTCAGGAACAATACATTGAATATGATTGATGCTAAACAGTGTTGCCGGGAACTATTCAGTCCGTTGTGTTTATCTGAGGTCGACTACTTGTCACTCCTCACTGTTATGCAGTAGACGGAGAGAGCTCTAACACCGGGTACATGTGTGTAAAGTATTAGACGGTGTATATTAGTAGACCCTCCCCCCACACTTACAATCTCAGGAACAATACATTGAATATGATTGAGGCTAAACAGTGTTGCCCGGGAAACTATTCAGTCCGTTTTTGTTTATCTGGGGTCGACTACTTTTTCACTCCTCACTGTTAGCAGTAGACGGAGAGAGCTCTAACACCGGGTACATGTGTGTAAAGTATTAGACGGTGTATATCAGTAGACCCCCCCCCCCCACTTACAATCTCAGGAACAATACATTGAATATGATTGAGGCTAAACAGTGTTGCCGGGGAACTATTCAGTCCGTTGTGTTTATCTGAGGTCGACTACTTGCCCACTCCTACACTGTTATGCAGTAGACGGAGAGAGCTCTAACACCGGGTACATGTGTGTAAAGTATTAGACGGTGTATATCAGTAGACCCCCCCCCCACACTTACAATCTCAGGAACAATACATTAATATGATTGAGGTTAAACAGTGTTGCCGGGAACTATTCATCGTTGGGGTTTATCTGAGGTCGACTACTTGTCACTCCTCACTGTTATGCAGTAGACGGAGAGAGCTCTAACACCGGGTACATTGTGTAAAGTATTAGACGGTGTATTTTTAGTAGACCCTCCCCCCACACTTACAATCTCAGGAACAATACATTGAATCTGATTGGAGGTTAAACAGTGTTGCCGGGAACTATTCAGTCCGTTGTGTTTATCTGAGGTCGACTACTTGTCACTCCTCACTGTTATGCAGTAGACGGAGAGAGCTCTAGCACCGGGTAGATGTGTGTAAAGTGTTAGACGGTGTATATTAGTAGACCCTCCCCCCACACTTACAATCTCGGGAAACAATACATTTAATATGATTGAGGCTAACCAGTGTTGCCGGGGAAAAACTATTCAGTCCGTTGTGTTTATCTGAGGTCGACTACTTGTCACTCCTCACTGTTATGCAGTAGACGGAGAGAGCTCTAACACCGGGTACATGTGTGTAAAGTATTAGACGGTGTATATTAGTAGACCCTTTCCCCCCACACTTACAATCTCGGGAACAATACATTGAATATGATTGAGGCTAAACAGTGTTGCCGGGAACTATTCAGTCCGTTGTTTTTTATCTGAGGTCGACTACTTGTCCTCTCACTGTTATGAAAGTGACGGAGAGAGCTCTAACACCGGGTACATGGGTGTAAAGTATTAGACGGTGTATATTAGTAGACCCTCCCCCACACTTACAATCTCAGGAAACAATACATTAAATATGATTGAGGCTAAACAGTGTTGCCGGGAACTATTCAGTCCTTTGGGTGTTTATCTGAGGTCGAACTACTTGTCACTCCTCACTGTTATGCAGTAGACGGAGAGAGCTCTAACACCGGGTACATGTGTGTAAAGTAATAGACGGTGTATATTAGTAGACCCTCCCCCCACACTTACAATCTCAGGAACAATACATTGAATATGATTGAGGCTAAACAGTTTTGGCCGGGAACTATTCAGTCCGTTGTTTTTATCTTAGGTCGATACTTGTCACTCCTCACTGTTATGCAGTAGACGGAGAGAGCTCTAACACGGGTACATGTGTGTAAAGTAATAGACGGTGTATATAGTAGACCCTCCCCCCACACTTACAATCTCGGGAAACAATACATTGAATATGATTGAGCTAAACAGTGTTGCCGGGAACTATTCAGTCCGTTGTGTTTATCTGAGGTCGACTACTTGTCACCCCTCACTGTTATGCAGTAGACGGAGAGAGCTCAAAACACCGGGTACATGTGTGTAAAAGATTAGACGGTGTATATTAGTAGACCCTCCCCCCACACTTCAATCTCAGGAAAAATTTACATTGAATATGATTGAGGCTAAACAGTGTTGCCGGGAACTATTCAGTCCGTTGTGTTTATCTGAGGTCGACTACTTGTCACTCCTCACTGTTATGCAGTAGACGGAGAGAGCTCTAACACCGGGTACATGTGTGTAAAGTATTAGACGGTGTATATTAGTAGACCCTCCCCCCACACTTACAATCTCAGGAACAATACATTGAATATGATTGAGGCTAAACAGTGTTGCCGGGGAAAAACTATTCAGTCCGTTGTGTTTATCTGAGGTGGGACTACTTGTCACTCCTCACGTTATGCAGTGGGACGGAGAGAGCTCTAACACCGGGTACATGTGTGTAAATTTATTAGACGGTGTATATCAGTAGACCCTCCCCCCACACCTACAATCTCAGGAACAATACATTGAATATGATTGAGGTTAAACAGTGTTGCCGGGAACAAATTCAGCCCGTTGTGTTTTTTCTGAGGTCGACTACTTGTCACTCCTCACTGTTATGCAGTAGAGGGGAGAGAGCTCTAACACCGGGGTACATGTGTGTAAAGTATTAGACGGTGTATATTAGTAGACCCTCCCCCCACACTTACAATCTCAGGAACAATACATTGAATATGATTGAGGCTAAACATGTTGCCGGGAACTATTCAGTCCGTTTGTGTTTATCTGAGGTCGGACTACTTGTCACTCCTCACTGTTTATGCAGTAGACGGAGAAGCTCTAACACCGGGTACATGTGTGTAAGTATTAGACGGTGTATTTTAGTAGACCCTCCCCCCCCAACTACAATCTCAGGAACAATACATTGAATATGATTGAGGCAAAACAGTGTTGCCGGGAACTATTCAGTCCGTTGTGTTTATCTGAGGTCGCCCTACTTGTCACTCCTCACTGTTATGCAGTAGACGGAGAGAGCTCTAACACCGGGTACATGGGGTTGAAAAGGGTATTAGACGGTTTTATATTAGTAGACCCCCCCCCACACTTACAATCTCAGGAACAATACATTGAATATGATTGAGGCTAAACAGTGTTGCCGGGAACTATTCAGTCCGTTGTGTTTATCTGAGGTCGACTACTTGTCACTCCTCACTGTTATGCAGTAGACGGAGAGAGGCTCTAACACCGGGTACATGTGTGTAAAGTATTAGACGGTGTATATTAGTAGACCCTCCCCCCACACTTACGATCTCAGGGACAATACATTGAATATGATTGGGGCTAAACAGTGTTGCCGGGAACTATTCAGTCCGTTGTGTTTATCTTAGGTCGACTACTTGTCATCCTCACTGTTATGCAGTAGACGGAGAGAGTTTCTAACACCGGGTACATGTGTGTAAAGTAATAGACGGTGTATATCAGTAGGCCCCGCCCCCCCCCTACAATCTCCGGTACCATACATTGACTCTGTTTGAGGCTAAACAGTGTTGCCGGGAACTATTCAGTCCGTTGTGTTTATCTGAGGTCGACTACTTGTCACTCCTCACTGTTATGCAGTAGACGGAGAGAGCTCTAACACCGGGTACATGTGTGTAAAGTATTAGACGGTGTATATCAGTAGACCCACCCCCCACACCTACAATCTCAGGAACAATACATTGAATATGATTGAGGCTAAACAGTGTTGCCGGGAACTATTCAGTCCGTTGTGTTTATCTGAGGTCGACTACTTGTCACTCCTCACTGTTATGCAGTAGACGGAGAGAGCTCTAACACCGGGTACATGTGTGTAAAGTATTAGACGGTGTATATTAGTAGACCCCCCCCCACACTTACAATCTCAGGAACAATACATTGAATATGATTGAGGCTAAACAGTGTTGCCGGGAACTATTCAGTCCGTTGTGTTTATCTGAGGTCGACTACTTGTCACTCCTCACTGTTATGCAGTAGACGGAGAGAGCTCTAACACCGGGTACATGTGTGTAAAGTATTAGACGGTGTATATTAGTAGACCCTCCCCCCACACTTACAATCTCAGGAACAATACATTGAATATGATTGAGGCTAAACAGTGTTCCCGGGGAAAACTATTCAGTCCGTGTGTTTATTTTGAGGTCGACTACTTGTCACTCCTCACTGTTATGCAGTAGACGGAGAGAGCTCTAACACCGGGTAATGTGGTAAAGTATTAGACGGTGTATATTAGTAGACCCTCCCCCCCACATTACAATCTCAGGAACAATACATTGAATATGATTGAGGCTAAACAGTTTTTGCCGGGATCTTTTCCCAGTCCTTTGTGTTTATCTGAGTCGACTACTTGTCATCCCACTGTTATGCAGTAGACGGAGAGAGCTCTAACACCGGGTACATGTGTGAAAAGTATTAACGGTGTATATTAGTAGACCCTCCCCCCACACTTACAATCTCAGGAACAATACATTGAATATGATTGATGCTAAACAGTGTTGCCGGGAACTATTCAGTCCGTTGTGTTTATCTGAGGTCGACTACTTGTCACTCCTCACTGTTATGCAGTAGACGGAGAGAGCTCTAACACCGGGTACATGTGTGTAAAGTATTAGACGGTGTATATCAGTAGACCCTCCCCCCACACTTACAATCTCAGGAACAATACATTGAATATGATTGAGGCTAAACAGTGTTGCCGGGAACTATTCAGTCCGTTGTGTTTATCTGAGGTCGACTACTTGTCACTCCTCACTGTTATGCAGTAGACGGAGAGAGCTCTAACACCGGGTACATGTGTGTAAAGTATTAGACGGTGTATATAGTAGACCCCCCCCCACACTTACAATCTCAGGAACAATACATTGAATATGATTGATGCTAAACAGTGTTGCCGGGAACTATTCAGTCCGTTGTGTTTATCTGAGGTCGACTACTTGTCACTCCTCACTGTTATGCAGTAGACGGAGAGAGCTCTAACACCGGGTACATGTGTGTAAAGTATTAGACGGTGTATATTAGTAGACCCCCCCCACACACACTTACAATCTCAGGAACAATACATTGAATATGATTGAGGCTAAACAGTGTTGCCGGGAACTATTCAGTCCGTTGTGTTTATCTGAGGTCGACTACTTGTCACTCCTCACTGTTATGCAGTAGACGGAGAGAGCTATAACACCGGGTACATGTGTGTAAAGTATTAGACGGTGTATATTAGTAGACCCTCCCCCCCAACTTACAATCTCAGGAACAATACATTGAATATGATGAGGCTAAACAGTGTTGCCGGGAACTATTCAGTCCGTTGTGTTTATCTAAAGGTCGACTACTTGTCACTCCTCACTGTTATGCAGTAGACGGAGAGAGCTCTAACACCGGGTACATGTGTGTAAAGTATTAGACGGTGTATATTAGTAGACCCCCCCCACACTTACAATCTCAGGAACAATACATTGAATATGATTGAGGCTAAACAGTGTTGCCGGGAACTATTCAGTCCGTTGTGTTTATCTGAGGTCGACTACTTGTCACTCCTCACTGTTATGCAGTAGACGGAGAGAGCTCTAACACCGGGTACATGTGTGTAAAGTATTAGACGGTGTATATTAGTAGACCCTCCCCCCACACTTACAATCTCAGGAACAATACATTGAATATGATTGAGGCTAAACAGTGTTGCCGGGAACTATTCAGTCCGTTGTGTTTATCTGAGGTCGACTACTTGTCACTCCTCACTGTTATGCAGTAGACGGAGAGAGCTCTAACACCGGGTACATGTGTGTAAAGTAATAGTCGGTGATAATTGGTAGATTAATTTGCGAGTGCGATCAGGTCATAGAAAATTGCATAATTTACAGTGATAATTAGTCGGGATTATACAAAATATCTAAAAATGTATTTAGGCGTTTTGTTTTGAAAAGGCATATGGTGCTACTTACAACAAAACTATAGAGCCAAAACAAAATATAAAACAACATCAGACTGTTGAAAACAAACTTTATGTTTTGTGGTCATGAAGTTATTGCAATAAAACATGGTTTGAGTTTGTTTGTGTAATGCATTGTTCTTTATCAAGCTATTCCCGAGCGTGCTCAAGAATATACTGGATAAAACAAGTAGTGGTATATTTTCACTCTGTATGAGACAATTTAAATGTCACACATGAAGATTATTAGATCACATAGAACAAGCGCTCAAAATTTAAAAGGGCACCAATGTATGAACACTCCTTATTTATCACCTAAAGATGATTACCTGCAAACTGGCGTTCAGTGCCTCTCCATACAATGTGGGGCTGTGGATCATGGTAGGGCTTTTAGACTGCATACCCCTAGTAACCCAAGAAGCACATATGTTAACATTTTATTAACGACACCAGAGTATTCAATGGATATAATAATTCTGAAATTCATGGAGAGATATAATAGTAAATATATAACAGAGATAAAAAATGTAAAAGAGTGTCAAAAACATCAAAAGAGATGAAAATATCAAAGGAGATTTAAAAATGTAGAATTTGGAATAAGTATAATATAATGAAAACTCACCATTTTACTGTGGCCACAGGGCATTCGGATTTGAACCGAGATTACAAACAAATTACTACTTTAAAAATATGCTTGTTTCAAACTCCTTTTGTACGCCGGTAGTAATAAGTGACAGTATACAGTGAAAATCATTCACGAATGATGACCATTAATGGTTCAATAGATGTGAATTCACATTAAATGCGACCTGAGGGGTTTTGAAACAAGGCCCAATGAATCTTGATACCGGCACTCACCAGGTGTTTTCGCCAAGGAACCAGACTATTTGACCGTTTTAGGTCCAATCAAAAGTCATTGAGCAAATTTTAACAACTTGAATCTACAGTACGTAATATTTTAAGTATGTAAAATAGATAAAATATGTAAAATGAGTTCAAAATATGTAATATTAAAATACTAAACTACGTATAAAAAGTTGTAAAGAAGATAATAAGTGGAAAGTACAAAGATGTAGGAAAAATAGAGAATAACATTAAGAAAGATATAAAAACACATAGAAAGAGAAAATTGGAATATATATCAACATGTAGTAGGTACTAGGCAGGCTACGTTAGTAAAGATGGTAGCCGCCTATGACGATTAACTACCTGGTGTTGTGTAGTTGAAGAGTTCTCCGCTGGCTGAGTTGCAACTAGATTAATACTACTATAAAACAACACAGGACCTCTGAGGCCATGCAAGGTCGGATGAAGACAGTCACGGGGGGTTGTGGAAAGGTAATGGCCATGCAAGGTCCCAGACCCAGGGATTAAGCGACAGCGCGTGCGCAAGCAAGCAACCTCAACCGACATAAGCAATCTGTTCGCAAAACAGAAACTTACAATTTTGAATTTTGAGTTTGAAATGCAAGACGTGAAAATCAGTATTCGTCAACGTCTCGGTTGGAGTGGTGCAACCTCAAGAATTACATGGTATTAATATGCTCTAAAAGCCACCTTCCCCTTCTTCCTGTAATCGATAGATAGCCCATCATAATGACACACCATTGTATGGTTCACATGCATTACTGCTATGCTAACACTAAGATAGGCCTAATGTAATCCTTGAGTGCGCCATTTAGGATATCGGACGATTTTAATCACTTTGATTTTTATAATACATCAAATGCCAAAGGCCAACATTATTTATTTAGGCCATGAGCAGCCTTTTAAAATCAATTCATCCCGGTCAAATTTCACACCAAATAGTGTTTTATAATCTGACGTTTTACCTAAGACAGCCAAAGCAAACGTGGGACGGCTTACCTTGTCTCACATTAAGAGTAGATGCACGTATCATGAATCTCAAGCTTACATTATGTGCAGCAAGGCATCCACACCTTAATGCGAGGCAATGTGTTGGATGAGCGAGGTGTGACTGTTGAGCAATGTTACGGTGTGCTGTATGCTTTGTGTGTCCATGATGCGTCCCTTCCTCTATGTACATTCTCCCTTGTATTGTTGTGTTTAGTGACCATCACGTGATTAGTATAATGCTAATGCAGCAAGTATGGAATGTATGGAACTATCCAGGTCTCAGGTTGAACTGTGCTGCATCGATCGTGCTAGCTGGCTTTTAAGTGTATAGGCTAATGTCACAAATCTGAATTGCTAGTTTTGTAGTCAATGTTTACAAAGAGTATTTCATTAGGTGTTGCCCGGTGTAAAGTAAAGTAAAGTAACGGCTAAGCTCTGTTACACTGAGATTGCCTTGCCAAGTGTAAGGACGTTTAGTGGTGTGTCAGTGTACGATAAGGTAAGGGTGTCATGCCACGTGGTGAAGATTGTGTCGTGAATTGAGAACACAAGCGACCCAAAAGGACAAATTTACCGATTGAAAGAACCACACCAAGAGGTGTTCTTTGCCTTAAGAATTATGTCGTGTCACAAGTTAGGTCGCCGGTGTGTAGCCCTGCAGAACAGCATCACTACTTGACACTGCCAGGCCGCAGGTAGCTAACACCTGCAGCCAGCAAAGTTCCATAAAGTCGGTGCTATGCTTACTGTGCGGACAAGTGGGGTGGAGTGGGTGATGGGGTGGGGTCATATTTCCGGGGACGACCGCGAGATAGATGTCGCCGCTTGACAAACTCGGCATCGTCCACCATCCAGAAGGAGCCAAAGTCGTCTTCATAGCGCACAAAACACTTGTGCAGTGAGAGGTTGGTGCGAATCGCGTTCTGTAGGTATACACAGACCACCAAGAAAGAGAAAAGAGAGTAAAAGACAAAGTTTAAAAAGAGAAAAAAGTAGAGAAAATGGTTAAGTCTCACTTCTAGCAACCTTCTCAGCAAGACATATTCGATCTGAAATACCTTCAACTCCTGTCTCGCTGCAGTGATGCCGTTAGTCAAAGCCCCATGCTGTTACCACACGCCCGCAAGCAGAGAAAATTGGAGCGGCCACACGGGCACACACGCACTCGCACACACACACGCAGACGCACACACGCTGGAGGTGAGTCGCCGTCTTCAAATCTCACCGATTAGGAGAATGCAAACTTTTATTATCCCGCGCTAGCCTTTGAGGCAAATCAATAAAATTATATTTTTTTAGAATTTTGTACTGTTTTTAAATACAGCAGTACACCAATTTAGCATTTATAAATTAATCAGAACATATATTTTAAATACCTCTAATTATTAATGATTTAAATAACTGGATTAAAACTTTAACAAACAATTTTAACTTAATTAAAAGTTAATAAACGATGTAATCTTAGCATCAACGATGGACGAAATCAGTCATTTAAACACGATATATTTATTGTAATTGAATACACACTATACAATGATATGGATGGAGAACATGCTATCAGGAACGTAGCGATTACGGACATTTTGGTCACAATATCTATTTAGCCAACGTATTTTGCAATCGTGGATGTTTTATTCCGATTCAGACAGAGATTTCTCGTTAGATATCGCATGTATATACGTAACGATCAGGCCTAGTGATGACGGCAAGGCTGAAACGATATATCATATCTCCTGCGTGCGTGGGAGCGTACGTGAATAAAAGTGCGTATGTGGGGAACATATACGTACATACAGATATATTTATACATTTAAATAAATATAAATATAATTTGTATTATGTATATGAATATCAGTCACACTTGATGCATACGGTTGAGAGAACAAACATGAAAATGGAGTAAGATGAAAATGAAAAAAAATAGGAAAAAATTCAAATCCAAATGTTTGCTAGAAGGAGCTAGAGACTTGCGCTAGTCCAATCGAACTTGCTTGTGCGAGGGTTCGTGTTCTGGCACATACCCAGTGGTGCATCGTTGTGGCCGGCGCTTGTAAAACTCGACCTCGTCCACAGTCCACACCGCGCCTTTCACGTTCTCCACCCTCATGAAACATTTGTGGAGAGAGAGGTTGTGTCGTACTGCATTCTATACAAAATAATACACATACAAGTAAGCAACGCAAACTAAACAAACGGAAATCAAACAGAAAATGGAAGCTGTTTAGGCCTAAAATGTATTAAAAACTAAGTAAAATACGAGATTAATGGTAGACGTAGCGGCAGCAACATGCTATCACCGAGTAGCCTACTACAAGATGGAGGCGGAATATCAAGGTTATAGGCCTAAAACACTTTCATGCACTACTCTAGTCAATGGTGATCTGGCAAAGAAATAAACATAGATTGTAATAGATATCCATTCGCAAGTATGAGCGATCTAGTAAGCTGACGCACAGATAACAAAAGAATTCAAAAAATGATAAAATTATTACTACTACTTGACTGAAATTTTGAACAACCACATTGAAGCCAGAAGTTATGCCTCATGCAAGGAGCTTTCTCGGAGAGAAAGTTATTTTACTAAAGATGCATAGAAATCCAATCAAAGAATAAACACAATGAAAATATCGCAGCTTCTCTATTAACTTAAAATCTAAAAGACTTAAACATAAAGTTTGTATCCAGGCAAGAGCGTGCAGCCCCAAACCAATCCATTATTCATTCCCATTTGCATATATATTGGTTGTTTTTTTTAGCGAACTGTATCAGGTGTTTACACATTCCATGTGTCAATATTGGGCGAGGCGTGGCGCTAATCTGCAGACAAAGAAGAATGCATCCTTCCTCATGTTATGTGGAGGTTAGAGGGTTCATAGGGAACTAAATGGAATTGAATAATAAACACAGTTTATTAGCAAGACGGTTTAATTACGAGGAATTTCGTATGAAGGGGGGAGAATTTAGCTGGAGGGTCGGTTGTTCAGGAGCCACTCACATGTGGTGGATCAAGGTAGGATATTCTTCCAGCTGAACGTGATTCTGTGGCAGCATCGAGCTCGTCAACGATGGAAAAAGCCTCGAGACCAGAGGCGTCGAGCTACTTGCATTTTACTCAACATAATACATTAGCGGCTCATCGAATTACTTTCATTTACAGATCAACTTGTTCCGCATCTCATTCGGAAAAAACAACCGTGCAATGGTTTCACCGTCTGTCTCCTACCATCAACGAGAACGATGCCCCTCTGACAGGAGGAGTTCGGGGACCAGGACACAGCTTCGTTTTGTCATCATTCAGAGTGGGCGTCATGATCAAGCCAGAGATATTATTGGTCATTCCAGGTATTACAAGATGGAGCAAATTTATGCAAAGTCTCAATTTAAATAAATTTGAAACAATTTTTAAACGGATTAAACTTCACTCAAAACGAAATCAAGACAGAGTTCTTTTATGTCACCGCTTTACATAATGACTACAAGTAAAAATTGCAAATTATAGCAGGATAAAACAAAATTAAAACCCAAGTTTTCTGAGAAAATGGAAAATCCTTTAATTAATACAACTGAGATAGCGAGATCGAAGAAGATATCAAAGTTCTTGTGAACATTTACTGTAGAAACCAAGGTATGGAACAATGACAATTACATAATGATCACATGATCATTAACCGCTTACTTGTGAGTTTCGAAGAAAATAACGACTCCTCTAAATAAAACAATGGATTTGAATTATCTTACCCGCCCCTCTCCCAGAACATTCAAGTGAAACGCAAGGTGCCGATTAAAACAAAAACTAGTTATTAACTATGCCATATTACAAAATAAGTAAGGTTCACATAAGTTTTTACAATCATGTTAAAGTAAATTTAACATTGTTTTTAGAATAATTGATTTTATTATTCCTTGAAGTTAGTATTTGCACCATGGATCATGTATGGGATTCGTTAGGTATAAACATGTAATTATTTCCTAAGATTGTTTCTGGAGCATGTCTCGTGAATGAGTAACGGCAAGCTACTGTACCTTCCACGTGGCCGCGTTTCGCCGGAAGTAGCAGAATGTGTTTTGGAACCAGTTGTAGATCTCATTGAGTGTGAGCTGTTTATCCGGGGACTCGATGATGGACTGCAACAGGAAACACTAGGTGGTTAGTGCTGTGCGTTGGTTAGTGATGTTAATCAAATGTCGGGATTTCAGTTGGGTTTAGCTCTTATCAGTATCCAAACATCAAAATATTTCCCAACAAGATTTAAGATGAACATAAATAGATTACAGATTTATCAAAAGAGTGGGCCTACTATTAACAATGTGATGCTAAAAAAGGTATCGTGAAAAATGTAAAACGAGTTGTACGTTATCTTAATGACCCGGCACCTCCACCAAACAAAATTTTAAGATATAATTTTTTTTCTTACGGATTTACAACATCTTCAAAACGCATATTATTCTCGTTTTAGTTGTTACTGTTTTTCAAAAGTTATGTGCAAAAAAATATTACGATATTTCGATATGGAGTCCAAATATCGATATCGTATCGAAAGTCGAAACACAGATTTGTTTGCCCAGCCCTAGTTATTAGCATGCAGACGCAAGACGTCAACGCGACAGATTAATTCACAAGTCTCCATTAAGCCCACATTTAAACCCATTTGAGTTGCACACAAAGTGTGTATAGTGCCGATAATAACAAAACTAGGTATTAAATCTCAATAATGATTATGCATATAATGACGTTCTTACCACAAACCAATTTGGATTAGTATCTTTAACAATACTCTCTCAGTGGGTTGATTGGAACGAACGAACGAACGAAAGAAGAAAGGAATAAAGAATGGATGGATGGATGGATGGATGGATGGATGGATGGATGGATGGATGGATGGATGGATGGATGGATGGATGGATGGATGGATGGATGGATGGATGGATGGATGGATGGATGGATGGATGGATGGATGGATGGATGGATGGATGGATGGATGGATGGATGAATACGATGTTAATGTAGTCGTCCATTTCTTTTGGTCTGATATGCGTTTTGGTTGGTTAAAAATCGAAACTCTAAAAAGCAATCAATATGCGACCGAAAAATTTCATTGCATGTATTTGTTTAATTATTTTACCAGTGAGTTGTTATTTAATTTCAGTACATTCATATTCCTGCAGAATAAAGAATGAGATAACCGTATTGGCTTTACTTTTAGAATTGAACTGACAAGAACTAAATAGTTAGGGAATATACAAAACGATAAACAAGGAAGAAAACTGGAATCTCTTTGCAGTGATAGTAATTAAAAATTGTGTGGATCATTACCAAGAGTAAATAACATTTCAAACATACCTGACGGATTAAAGAGGCGTATGTAAAAGGGGGTCGGACATCGGCATTCTTGTAAAACTCGCGGTTCCTTTGGATTTCTGAAAAACAAACGTCTGCTATCCATTAAAAATATTAATTCAAATTAAATGTGATCAATTCGAACATGTGGGAGATGATTTCTGGTTGCTCATCTTAGCGTGGATTCACCAGAACAGCACCTACATAAACTAACAATTTCATAATAATTATGAATGAGCAGAATGTTGGAGGGTCTATTCGGTTGATTTGTAAAATTATAAAAGAGGTGTATAAAGAGTGAGAGACTGAAACTTACACTTTGTTTGATGTCGACAAGCGTTGTATAAGCATAAATAGTGAAAGAGGGAAGAGATTACAAAAATAAAGCTGAAAAAGGTGTTTTATTAGTACAAGGAGGCAACATAAAACGAATGAACATTTTGTATATACCAATACGATTTTTAATGTGGTGGTAAGTTTTTTTTAACTGTCAAAATATATTTTGTAAAGATAATTTTATTTAAAGCGTTTAATAAATTATATTATGTATTATCGTTCGTGTGAGATAATAATACGCTTTCTACTATCTGTATATGGTTAATAGTAATATTAACAACACAATGGAATAGAATGAGTGTCTGGTATAGATCATTTTCCTTAACTCGAAACACGTAAAACAACACAATACTAACAGATGGTAATTATCTAACATTTTTCATAATACATACAAACCAAACAAGGGATTCAGTTGATATAGAAAGGAAAAAGACGCGACACAAAAAATCGTTTGTTTTAGTCAGAAAAGAAGCCAATATAACAATCCCTAAAATCATGTTTTCATTTAATATTTTTGAGCATAGGTTATTTTTGCAGGCTAAAATCATATCAGAGGACCCCAGTTGGAAAAGTTATAAACCATTCTGACAAACAAATGACATACCAATTTATTGTTTTATTACTTAAATATAACGGGACAACAATGTTTCGAATTTGGTGTGTATGCAATGATTCTCATGTATGTAGCCACTAGCCAGGAGGTGTCGAACAAAGGTTTTGGTGCAGGACATGTGGGTTCGAAGCCTCATTTCGTGTGCCTGGTGTGAAGCACCTTGACAGTCAGTCGACTATCATACAGTACTAATGTTTAGATGAAATGATAGGCCAAGTCAGTCTCAACACATCAATGTTACCTTGTTGCACATCGAGGCCTGCGCGCTCCAGCATGTATGGCAGTCCTAGTGGTGCAGCGTCCAGAAAAACAAGAATACACTGTAGCCGCCCGAAGAAACTCGTGCGATGTTACAATAGTGCTACAGTTACACTATACTAGGAGTCACAACGCAATTAAAACTAGGTCATTTGAAACAATATCTGATCCTACTTCAGAGCTAGGCTATACTACAGGAGTCACAACGCAATTAGAACTAGCTCATTAGAAACAATATCACATAGCACTTCAGAGCTAGGCTATACTACAGGAGTCACAACGCAATTAGAACTAGATCATTAGAAACAATATCACATGCTACTTCAGAGCTAGGCTATACTACCGGAGCCACAACGCAATTAGAACTAGCTCATTAGAAACAATATCTCATGCAGTGGCGTAACTACCGGGGTAGCAGGGGTAGCAGTGCTACCGGGCCCTGGAGTGAGAGGGGCCCTCTGGGCCCCCTTCACTCCGAGGCCCTAGTTTCAAAAAAACTTTAATAATCCCGAACATAGTAAAATTTGTAATGTAGCTATTTATTGCAATAATTGAATTCAAGTTTTGTGTTCATGAGAATCGAGACAAGTGCCATTGACGACCGAAGAGTTGTTGCCTTTGAATAACCACAATAATTATGCGCATGAGTTGCTCCAAACATCTCATCCACAGGTTTGACCATCTTCAAATATCTCCTAGTTTTCTTCTTTTTCTGCGAAAAGATCATGTTTTCTTTCTTTTGTTGACTTATATTCTGTATACTAACTTACTTTTGTACTTATGTATATACTGATTAAACTATGCTTCACTTCATTTACTGACAGAGTTCTGCACAAAATACAATACTTCCATCCCCACAGCAACCAGTATCGAGCAGGTTGTAAGAGTGAAAGGAAGTGCGGGTTATGAATCGTATCGTAGTAAGGTGTAAATCAACACAGTAAAACGTACTTATAACTCTCAAGTATAACTCTCAAATGTCGAATAAAAAGAGTCTTGAAGGCCGATAAAATATTAAAACAAGATAAACTTAAAAAAATTAGTGATTTCTTTATAATGAAGAAACTGAAGGACGCAGGTAACATAGAAAGCAAGACGTCGGAAATTGGATTAACAACGTCGATGTAGGGATAAGTTTTCTCAATTTCTCGGTTGAACTTGAATAAACACATAATGTTGAAAGAGCATGCATTTCTTTGTCTGACACATAGCTAAATTGCAACGGACAACATGAGGATGGGGTGGGGGGCCCAATTTTGTCTTTTGCTGGGGGGCCCACTGCCAGGTTCTTACGCCACTGATCACATGCTACTTTAGAGCTAGGCTATACTACAGGAGTCACAACGCAATTAGAACTAGATCATTAGAAACAATATCACATAGCACTTCAGAGCTAGGCTATACTACAGGAGTCACAATGCAATTAGAACTAGCTCATTAGAAACAATATCACATGCTACTTCAGAGCTAGGCTATACTACAGGAGTCACAATGCAATTAGAACTAGCTCATTAGAAACAGTATCACATGCTCCTTCAGAGCTAGGCTGTACTACAGGAGTCACAACGCAATTAGAACTAGCTCATTAGAAACAATATCACATACTACTTCAGAGCTTAGGCTATACTAGAGGAGTCACAATGCAATCAGAACTAGCTTATGAATATTTAGCACTTCAGAGCTAGGCTATACTACAGGAGTCACAATGCAATCAGAACTAGCTCATTAGTACGAATATTTACTACTTCAGAGCTAGACTTTACTACAGGAGTCATAACGTTAGATTCACGATGACAGATAAGCTAGCATTGTCACCAGCACATGTATAACAAAACAACTCTGTTCAGCGCTACAACTTTGGGTATCACAGGGCTTACTTTCTTGTAATGGGGAAGATGATAAATAGTACTGTACTCTTCCACTCTCTCTTTTGGAGTAGCATGAAAGTAACTTATTATATTAGCTCAGTAGATAGCCTCAGCCTGACAATAATTAGTGGTTTGGTTATACATAAGCACAGTTTTCCCACTGGTTTCTAATTTATAAGCAGAAGAAAGTTGCCACAGAGAATAGATGATATATTAACAGTTTTGTGGGTTAAGGGGTTGCAAGTTTCGGACACAGTAACACAATTTTGTTTGATGAGCGTACGATCGCAAGGACAAATTCATTTGATTAACCTACAATAGCTCGGGTTTGTTTGTTTTCTTTAGAGTCTCGTGTATTTTGTGTTGTCTGTTCGTTGATTAAATTATTAAATCTGCTAAGAAATTTGTGAACTAATGCTACTTTTATTTAGTACAATAGTAGCCCTACATCAATCAACAGTTTCAACACGATTATAAAATGCGTTTGCGAAGCGGCCTATAGTTTACACATCACCAGGTGTTTGCAACGAAATACTTCTCAAACTCAGAAGTTGAAATGAACTCGAATTCATAAGGTCACTGACCTCTTTCTTATACGGTCATAATCATATTAGCATATTGACATTTGATCTTCACTATGAGACAAACAGCTCAGATGTTAAATCTGATCTTGTGATTACTGTATTGAAAACTAAAAGGATAGCCAATCCAATCAAGCATATTAAATTGGGACATGCTTTAAATCACCCTCTTGTTTTAACGGATTTGGGCTGGCAGAGGTGGCAAAGGAAGGTTTGGGTTTGGTTATGATAACACAATAGTAAAACAAAAAACATCTTGTTGTTGGATGTGCATAGTAAGTGTAGCGATCGGTTAATTTAGCCACGTGTTTCGGTACAATGGAAGAAACATTTAAAAAAATCGTTCTTAGGATATTTTTAACGATTTGTGTCTGTTAACTCTCTATCGGACAAACGGGTAATTCAACCTTAATGAAAACTTGAGAGAACTCTTAAAATTTGTAAATTTAGACATCTATGTTTCGGGGTATAATCAAAGAAAGTCGCACTTAGTTATTTTTTCCCTATGAACTGTACGAGTTTTCTCTGATTCCTCGTCCTCTACCGGAGAAACGTTCTCCGAAAACCTTCAAGCCATCCGCGGAGACTCATACGATTACGGCGCAAGTCCGAAGCGTATGGCACTAGGAGAACGTGGATTCGAGTGCCGTATAAGGCCTTTTTTTGTAATTATTGTCCTTCACCCTCATCTATCACCACTCATCGTATCGAATAACAAGATTGCATTATTAGCGACGTTTAGCAACAAAAATCAATCAACCAACGACACAAAAAAGATCTTCAAAATCAACAAGCAAAAAGGTTGTCTACCACATTATTACAGGGCCAAACCGGACCAGTCCAAATTCGAAATCGACCCTGAGGTAGAAATATAGTTGTGCGAGGCGGTGATGTCCGTGGCCGGTAGCCGCAATGTAGCTGTTCCGAAGGACGTTTGACGATGCTGACAACATCGGTGGGTTATTTGTAGTAAATCTGCGGGGCCCGACTTCAAGTAGTGACCACTGATATTTTAGTCTATCCTATTGAGTTAAAAAAAGAATTTAAACGTTTACAGCTAGAACACCGTAAAATATTGCAGGTTGAAAGAGAAATGAGACCCCCCATTTTAGTCTATCCTATTGAGTTAAAAAAGAATTTAAACGTTTACAGCTAGAACACCGTAAAATATTGCAGGTTGAAAGAGAAATGAGACCCCGCACCTCCACCAACCCACTAATTTTCAGTCAACCACATACTATAATTCTCTAGTCGATGCCAGCATTCGCAATTTTGCTGCGGAACAAGGACTGCATGTTCATAGGGCTGTGTTGATAGAGGTTAGAGTAATTCCCAAGACTTTTAAGTATTATTTCATGTTAATAATGGTACATGTACGTCCACGATCTTGGGTATGTACATCGCTTCTGGTATCATTGTCCATTGTGGACGGTATGTATTTTCTTCTCTCATTCAATACCATGGGTCTGACAGCGCGGATACGCTGTCAAGGCCAACCAACTTGCTGGGCAGCTGGAAGCTTGATGACGATCTACATAATATTAGTTAGTTTTAGTGATTGTTGTTTTAGGACACTCAACAGTAGAGTTCCATTGGCGAAAAACTTTCCTTATGGCTTTTCTTTGTGAGAAAGCTCAAACCTTTCTATACAAAGTATTTATTTGTAATTTTGTGTTAAAAAGGGAACATCATCATCTCGATCCTAGACACGCGGGCATCGAGCGAAACATAAGCTGATTGATGTTTGCAAGTATTTTGAAGTCAGTAAAAATGTGAGCAATGGCAGAGTCCAAGATTTCACCTCAACTGTAAATTCTTATTCTTCTTATTCTTCTTAAGATATTTCTGTAAGGATATTATTCAGACATGGCACAGAAAGAACTGCCACTTCAATGGGGCAGTTCAGTTCGTACACAACGATAAGATTACATGTAGACCTACGTTACATCACACGATTCAGGTGCAGAATCACCAAAGTTTCCCCCTTGTTATGGGTAAAGGATGAGTGTCTGTAGCTCTACTCACTATGCCTGCATCAGTCCCATGAATTCATGTGAGTGATAACCATATTTTTCCATCTCTACACTCGATCTTCTGAACACATTCTTTTACCTTAGCTGCAAAAGCTCAGTCTCGCAATCTGTTTGTAAATATATTTTCCAATTTTGTGGAAGTCTGCATTAGAATTTTACACGAAGTATCACCCCTGGCCACGTAGCAATCGATTGCACATTTTCAGTGAGTATGACTTTGTATGTGCAAGTTTTTGATAATACATGCAATAGATAAGTTACGCGTTAAATTGGTCACTTCGCAAACGGATTTTGGATAAACTATGAAGAAGAGTTGACGAAAGAAGAATATGTATTTTGGATGCACACGAATTCATAGAGTAAATTTGGTTTTATGAATTAATTAAGTCATTCAAACTTGCCACCTCCACCAACCTAAACCGACAATAAGTCATCTGTTCCCTGTGACCAGTTTTATTCCAATTTATATTTACAAATAAGTTGAAAATGTTCACGATCCTACCACAAGACTCCAAATGGTTATATATATTTGCGCTGTTATTTCGTTTATATTAATCCGCTACCTCGGGGGCCGCGTTAGCCAGTTGTTCCGATAAGACAAGGAAGGAGTCAGAACAGAAGGGTTAATATTACACGAGAAGAGGAAGCAACAATGTCCTCAAATGATCTATTTACTTAAGTTGATATTTCTTGGATATCGCTTACACCCATTATCCTCTGCAGACTCTCACGAAGACAAAACACGAGAGCTTTTGAACAGTAACGATATTGAAGAGAAATTATAACATTGACGGGATGTTTCGTCGCGTCGTGGTGGTGAATAATTTACATTATTCCTTACTTCCCGACGTAGCGTCATCACTGTGGATGACATTTTCAAGGGATTGCTGTTCTTTCGTTTGTTTGCCTCTGTTGCAAACGTTCACCTCTTCTTGGAACTGCCAGGATGGCGGTGGACGGCTCTATTTGTTGTTGTTGTTGTGGTGGTGGTGGTGGTTGAGGTGGTTGTGGAGGTGGTTGTGGAGGTGGTGGTAGTGGTGTAGGTTGGTCTTGTTGATGCACCACCACAACAACAACAAATAGAGCCGTCCACCGCCATCCTGGCAGTTCCAAGAAGAAGTGAACGTTTGCAACAGAGGCAAACAAACGAAAGAACAGCAGTCCCTTGAAAATGTCATGCACACTGCACAGTGATGACGCTACGTCGGGAAATCAAGAATAATGTAAATTATTCACCATTACGACGCGACGAAACATCCCGTCAATGTTATAATTTCTCTTCAATTATATCGGGTCGTGAAAGTATAACTTGTGAAATAACGATGTTGATATTTTCATAAATTAAAATCCGTTGCAGAAGAAAAAGCCCGAAAAGGAATTTAATCCCTTGACCGTCTGCGCGATGCAGGCATAATGTAGATAACAATGTTTCTAGTTACATTATGAGAAACGAGACATAGGGGGTACAGTCACCTGAATCGAGAGAAATACATAATTTGACCTACCTTTTGAATTGAAACTGCAATTAAATACAGTCATTCATTTAAAACATACACGCCCTCATTAATACAACATCTTAGTCTTAGCAAGTACTTGGCCGTGAACAGACTCCGCGTTGATTCTTATCAGTAATGGCTGAAGTAAGTTACTGACCTCCAGCTAACGAGAGCGCAGACTTATCACTGATCCGCCTCCTGATTGGCCCTCCCATGGTCGGTGTCGGTGGGTGGAGGATGCTCGGAGATCGCGCGGCCACGAGGGCGGACATGGTGACAGAAGTGCCGGACGACGAGGTGAGACCGAGTGGCGGGCCCAGCGAGGGGCATACGGGGCCCAGACCCAGCTTGGCAAGGCTGGAGCCAGACTGGAAGAGATCCGTCTACAAACATTCCATTTAACTAGATAACAAGATGCATAAATAATTTTTAATTAAGATTCCTTTAAATTGCAAGTTAAAGGGACTTATTTGCTTTTTGAAAGTCAAGGGCCGATATAAAATCAATAGCATACCAATTCTCCATATCGAGTCAAAAACGATCAAACATGAAACGAATACAAATCGTCTAACGTGTCAACTTTGTGACGTATCACTTCCAAGCACCCGTTTCCATCCTGTCGCTAGTACCAGTGTGGTGACTAGATAATTTTTTATTTATCTAGATAAAATAAAAGATAAAATGTAGAAAATTATCTAGATAAAAGATAAGTGATGAAAATTATCTATACATAGTTTTGTTTAGATAAAAGGTAATAATTATTGAGATTAACGTGTTTTTTAGTGATAAAAATAATTATCTAGATCATTTTGGTTAGATAAAAGTGAGAAAAAAGATAACATCAAAAAACATATCTAGATAAGATAATTGATAACGAATTTTATCAAGATAGATTATCTAGATAATTTTATGTACATAATCACTCTTAGAACTCTTGATTTTATATTAAAATAATTTTACAAGGACGCTTCTGTACAAATAAAATAATATTTTGAATTCGAGTGCTTGCGGCTTGCCGATTGAGTGAGCATATCCCTTGTTATGGATACGTACGTAACTACGTTAGTCACGTCAGTGTGCCTAGTGTGTCAATATTATTGATACATATTTTCAAAAAATACAATCGAGAATTTTCTTCCTGAGCATTCTCGCTACAAAAGAAATGGGTGGAAGAAATACAAACATTGCAGCTATGCAGGGCAACTTGAATGGAACTGAAAACAAATTGTATAAAATCGAAATGAAACGGAAATAATTTTGTAAAGAAACACTATATTTACTAAAAGTTCTAGAACAATACTATAGTTGGCCTATTTGAACATTGAGCCTACCTACGCGCGTTGTTCTACTTACCGATGAGGGTTCGTTCTTGGACGATTCCGAAGACTGTTGTTTAGTCATATGGAGATGGTGCATCATAGCTTGTAGCCTATCCCGCTCTTTCTGTAGTTGCAGCTCAAGCTGGGAGACAACTTGCATCTGCACACGAGCCTGCGCCGTTGATCTGTCGTCCAGGGTATGTTCAGTGTTCAGGTGCCTGGAAACATTGACCAATATGTTGACAGGCTATCGCGAAATACTTACAGAGTGTCATTTGTCAAATCTTTGTCTGACTGTTTTTTTTTTATTGTGAGGCTGTAAAATTTGAATTGTGAAGCAAAATAGTAGTTTAAAAACTAATACGATATAGCTTACACCTTGGATCTTTATAAGAAATTTACGCTGGCGCGACTGTAATTTCCGGTTGTGGGCCTACTACTTGAAATAAGAAGCCGACTGTTCCGAATAAAAAATGTACAATTTTTTAATCTAGTTGTTTAAAAACTAGTTTTACTTTTTACACAATAGGGCTGACGAGTGACGGTAACTAGATTTTTCGGTGACGAAAGATAGAAAAATCAACAAACACGAAGACAAATAGAACCTAAAACTGTTTTATCAAAGGCTTCCTCGATGTGTTAGAAGTGAATGTGGTGAATATTACTTTAAAGGAACTCGCAAACATAACTCTGTATTTTTCATTGCGGAGCCGGATTATTAGTGTTCGCACTAGGCGCCGGCTACGTACGGGGACTCGCGGTTGCCGGCTCACCCACCAAGAAGCGGCAACATAATTGGTTTATTTCTTAAGTAACTAAAATCGAGTTGAGGTGTACAAATAACGCAGTATACACTAAAGTCGTATGCTTAGCGCAAACAAGTCACGCCGTGGTATTATTTCAAAAGAATGTATCGTTGGTATTCCTCAAGTGTTGGCGATTTTGCCGCAGATATCGGCACTTTCTTCCCTCTGAGAAGGGAATTAATTTTATTCCATAGCGCAGACTGTCATTAACATGAAGAAGCATAAGGGACAGGAAGATGACGAAGAGAAACACCACCCTTGTATCTAACTAAAAGGCTAAAGTAATTCGTGATTTGTATGAAGCCGAATTTCTTTTCAATATTTTGGAATCCGCTTACGTAGGGTGTGAGAGTTTGAAACCAAAAAGAAAGAAAAATCCAACCAGCCAGCCAGGATTTATCTCTCCAACTCGACATTCTGTAATGGTGAAAGGTCTTGAATATTAATTAGGCAAAGCAATTAGTGTTTTAAAAATAACGGATGGCAATGCTGAGGTTAGATCTGAAAAAGAAACTGTGCTGAAGGAAGCAATTTTACTTGTTCCCTTCGAGGAAGGGGGTCTAATGCTAACTAGCGCCATTGAGATGAGCAGCCTGGTCAAATATTGGGAGCTAGGCCATTGCATTAAGATGAATCGTAACTATGCCGCTGATGGCTTGCTACTCTAATCAATCTCGTCAGGGGGAGGGGGGAGATGGCAAACATCAGAAGGGGAAACCCGTGTATTTCAACTGTTCCTGTCGACCCGACTTGGAATTCATAAAGATTAAATATAATTACATTGGATT
Source organism: Sweltsa coloradensis (assembly GCA_024449915.1). Classification (NCBI taxonomy): domain Eukaryota; kingdom Metazoa; phylum Arthropoda; class Insecta; order Plecoptera; family Chloroperlidae; genus Sweltsa; species Sweltsa coloradensis. The sequence goes on along the minus strand of JAMZAV010000427.1, from coordinate 249,276 downwards.
ATTGGATGGATAGCAAAAAAACGTGAATGAACAGGAAGCCTAGTGCCAAAATCATAGACTATTAATGCGGTCACTGAAAACTGTGACTTCAACTTGAGCGAATACTAACGGAGTAAGACACAATTAAAAATAGCGTGCAAACAATACCAAACATACGTACAATTTGACTCACTCGATGCACCACGTAGTTCCATGAAGACACAGAATCGTCTATCATTACAATATCCTACTTTGAAACGCGGACACAATACGCGTTAAATACGTAATATACCCTGGTACTAGGACACTTTGTCTAATTTTTAGACATTTCGTCTAACCACCTTTAATCTAATCGCGGTCGTCAAGGTCAAGCGAGAGCACGCACGCCAACGTTGACAATTTACACACAACTGACATTAAGTAGGGCCTACCGTATTTGGTCATGTTATCGTGATATGTTGTCACATATAGGCCTATCAACATTTTATAAGCTGTGCACAAAGTAGTTCGTCCCACAGAGTCTGTATTTTAACGAAATAATGATTTTTAGTTATCACGATTACGAAAGTGTTTTTTTTGCCTTGTTGGTGATCGTGTGTCCAAAGTTCCAGCTGTTTTTAATGCCAACCTCGCCTGATGTGATGTCAATGCTTAGGAGCATCAATATGTCATAAATTTATTCGTACACTTCATAAATACTTTATTTTTAGGATATATTGGGCAAGGCTTAGCTTTAATATAGTCGTATTTTTCTTCTGCTGCGATCCCTCGGCGACCGCCACCTTAACTGGTTCCACCTATAAGTGATTTATGTCTGGACCGGCATTTCGTCTAAGTTTTGTTGTGAAGACATGCTTGGGTCTTATAATTATTTTACCACTTCCCTATTTCAAACGTTATCGGTTTTCCTCAGTATTATTATCAAATGAATCATAATATTATCAATTTTAAAGTTCATAGAACATCTCAAGAAAGATCAGAGGGAAACAGAAATCATAATGACAGCTTGCAGGTGGAACACAGTAAGGCGACTAGTTAACAAACAAATTGAAAATATTGTACAAAATTATGAAAATTACCAGAATAACAAAGACATTACACAATTTTTTTAAATTGTAAGTTACAAAGTAACCTTATTCAGTGGGGAAGTGGTGCCCAACGAGAAAGAAAATTAAATGATTGTACTACATATTGGTTTAGATTGATTGATTGATTGATTTGATAACAATTTTATGTTTTTATGTTAAAATATGCTTATGTTTACACTCAATTGGATTTAGAAATATTAATCAAGTGCATCATACAATCTGTAGTATAATGTGTTGAGGACATAAGTAAAACCGCAGTGGCACCCTTTAATTATTCTAAATTCTAGCTACCAGTACTCTAAAAGTACATTAAAACAACGTAACACCCATGCCACTCCTCAGTTACTGATAAATCGTTAATGTTTTGTGAAGTTGTAACATTTTGGTAAAATAACTGTAATATCAGAAGAGTGTGAAGTATAAATGTACATGATTACACTTGATTCTAGCCGTGTTTAAATAATAACGCGCTTTTGAGCTACACATATTGTCTACTGTCTAGTTTGGATTTATAAATGTGTTGAACTTACTTTAGAAATGCCTGGAAGTCGTCGCAAATCACTTCACATCCGGGCCATTTACAGACGCCGTGACCGTAAAGTGGATGGACCTTCTCCCCACACCCGTCGGAGAGTTTGTCCTCGGGGTACCCGTTGACGCCATCTCTTCTGTTCAGACCCATGGAGTTGAGAAGGCCATTGAGGCCCGCAATGCCCTTGTGGGTCAACCCATCGGGCCCTTCTCCCATTGGGGGGCCCATTGGAGGACCCATTGGGGCGCCCATGGCGTCTTTCCACTCCCCAGACACCATTCCTACAACAAGACTTGCACTGAGTACCGAGTGCACAACATTCTATGGGCATCAGGTCATTCATTACGATTAATTATTCTAATTGAATGCAAGATAAAGCGAGTGAAACGGTTTTCTAGGTGATGATTTTAGCAGTGCATGTTTAGGCAACATGTTATTTAGAAATAGGAAAGCAGGCTGGATTAAAATTTTATATTTCCGTGCTAGGGATGCAAATGACACTCCCCTTAATTAATGGCTAGAATATTTCCTGACAAATGTAATCCTCCAGAGCTGAGCGCAAATTAAAAATATACTTCTTTTAAATAGGACCTACCTACTTTATTTGAAATGAAATGAATTTTTCTGTAATGTTGTCTAGGAGGAATATAATGAGCATGCACTGCCTGATTGGTGTAGGGGTCATCATTACACATCACGCGTGTCGACACGGCTCTGCAGGACTAAGGGCTGAACGCAACGACGCCGACGAAGGTACGGGTTTCACGTGTAGTGTTGTGGTATGTTGGGGATGGGGGATGGGGGATGGGGGAGTGGGTGGGTAGGGGTGGGAGGGGGAGCCACACGTGAAACTCGTCTCCTCAGTTCTCCGTCGTGCACGCGTGATGCTGTGAAGTAGCTTCCCCCACTGTGAGGACAGGAGCAAGGGGGGGGGGGGAGAGAACAGGACGGATCACTGGACGGGAAACATACCTTCAACACTTCGATCCTCTTCTTATAAAGCGTGGCGTGTGATAGCATATTAGGTTTCCTCTTGAGGTGTCGACTATCAGTCCACCATCATTGTAATGAGTTGTACTTAGCAGAGTTTAATTTTATCTGTGATCGAAAATAGCTCATTCAAAATACTGACTTTTATTGCAATTAAGTTTAATTTTTGAAACTTTTAAATATGATTTCACTAAAATTTGAGTCAATATAGCATAAAAATAGTCAATTGTGAATTTTCTTAGCAGAATTTGGTTTTCTTTGATGCCCCATCTGCGTGCAATTGTGCATCACATTCAATATTAATACACTTTTGTAAGAAAATAATTTTTTTGCGATGTACGGCGTAAATAACAGGTGATATCTCGTAGTAGAAGTTTTCAATAGTGGTTGAAGGATTCTTCTTACATCGATGTCAACAAATGATTGTTATTTAAAAATTATGTATGTACGGTAAAACAGAAAGAAAACATATGTTTAATAAAATTGAATCATCATAATTATTATTATTAAATTTACTGTAGCATCATGAAGTAGAACAAGAAAATTGACTATTCATCAATAAAATAAAAGCTTGTAAATGAATCTCAGTGGATGAATGAGACATCGCCGTTTTTCATTTGATATTTCGAAAGCATAACATGCTTAAAACATTGGAATGGTCAACTTGACCAAATAGAAGAATTCCGTTTCGTGTAGTTTCTCTTCTGTGTAAGTGTAGTTTCTCTTCTATGTAAGGCGAGTTTCTCTTCTATGTAAGTGTAGTTTCTCTTCAATATAAGGCGAGTTTATCTTCTGTATAAGCGTAGATCTCGTGGCGATTCTTCTGTGTACGCGAGAAAATTGACTCGAATGATTTTGAATCGTTGTTTAAGAGTGTAAATTAAAATAATTTTATTGCAAAGTTCGTAGAGTTGCAACTTTAATAGTTAGTATATAAATACTTAATTGCTTGAGATATGCAAGAAAGTCATAATGCATGCCATCACCGAAGCAGCTGTATAAGAAGATCGTGGAGTCTGGTGGGTACCCGGCACCTCCGTCATCAGATGCCATGCCGAGTCTCGGCGACCAGCTGGCACCATCCGGAGATGTCGATCAGTCTACTTTGCAGCTCATCATAATTAATTTGTACTATAATATGTAACTGCCAAACCATATACAATCGAAGTGATTGAAACGAACCCATCAGGTTTCAATTAGACCAGTCTGGGGATTCACTGAAGATTACTTTTACAATAATTGGTGATTTAACAAGTCTGCTAAAAGTCGCATTGTTCTTACTGTTGTGTGCGCATTTCTGATAGTGTTCAAATCCATGCATGAGTGATTATTTTTGCCGAATACTGGCCAAACACAACGAAAAATCGCCTTTAGTGTGAGAATTTTGATTTTAATTTATAGAAGTAATTTTAAATTAAATAGTCAATCGTATGTCGTTAAGATCTGTGATGGTAACGTTGTTTTCAAATATCGTCGACTCGTAGCGTTGTTCCGACGTTCTGTTTCGTCAGAAATAAGGTGAAGACAATTAGAAGTTTAATAAGACTTTAAGTGCCTAGGCAATTTTATAATTACATTTCTAATTTATGAATTAAGATTAAATTGTTTTAAGAACATAAAGTAAGCATTTTAATATTGACGAAAACAGGATAATTTCCAGCTTGCATTTCTTAAAATTTCGAAACTAATATTGGAAGTATTTTTGTCTTCTTATGATATAATCTTCTTGGTGGTGGTACTATCGTCGTCCCGTAGAGTTGTTGTCACGTTCTGTTCTCTGACAAAATAAGGTGAAGCCAAATTCTAAAATTGCCGCCTCAAATGAGATTTGTCATCTATGAATGAGGATTTGTATTGAACATTAATATTTAAAGAACATAATGATAACATTTTAATATTGATGAAATCAGGATCATTTCCAGCATGCAGTCCTTTAAATATTGAAATTATATAGAAAGTAATTTTTTCTTCTATTGATGCTGAAGACATTTTCATATATTATATTCTTCTTGATGGTGTTGAATCTTCGTAATTTATTTTGAACTTGTAATATTGAAAAAACTACTATCATTTTTATGGTAAATTTGTTACATATAACATTGAAATATTTAATAAATTTTATTCTAAATTGTTTTTCTTTATAAAAAAGTTTAACATATTATTTGAATCTGATCGATCAGTCGTTTTACTTAGACAAGCAATTATTATTTCTTTATCTCAGTATGTACTTTCAAGCATGTGGAATAAAGATTTGCAGAATTTATTATTTCATTTATTCAATATCATCAGAATAATGAAATTGGCCAATGGAAGTAGTAATAATATTCTCTTCAAAGAACCAGTTGCAGTGAGGCTTCCCTTCGAGTTTGTTTTTGTGCGAACTTTGAAGTCATCTCCACAAGAGACAAAACGTTCGTATCTTGAAGCTTGGACGATCAATTTTTCAATAAAGTTTTGCTATGACTATCTTAGTGATTTTTTATAGCAGCATTGAAAAATTAAAAAAGTTTTTCGAAGAAAAACATGAACTTGAATGAAGATAGAAATTAGATAATTGCATACAACATGCAATTTAATCAGACATGAATTGGTTTACTTTTAATCAAAATTCCTTCTGGTAGAAGGCAATATCACATTGTACTTCTTCTTTGTCTGTACGTTCCGCCCTGATCCCGCCAGAGCCGGTCCCCGCCGCTTGCTAGCGCCTACCTGCTGGTGCAGCGCCTCCCTGCAGGACCATGGGTTGCATGCCGAGGCCCTGCTGTAGCAGGTACTGACGCTGAGTCAGTTGCAGCTGCTGCATCAGCTGCTGTTGCTGGACAGCGAGTTGCTGTAGCGGTGCTGTCGCCTTCTTCTTGTCGCCCGTCTGCAGCAGGTGCGTCTGTTGGATGAGGTTCAACTGCAGCTGCTCCTGGAGTTGGTGCATCACCTGCTCGACCTGTTTTCTACCTAGCTCCGCGAGTTGTTGGTGTTGCTGAAACAGATAACACACACACACACTCTCCATGGGTACGCGGACGCACCTCACTTATGCATACTTTTACTACCTTGCTGCACAACAGCGTAAATAATGTAAATAAATAATAAGTAAACATGCAATTCACAAATAATCTACACCGATGCAAATTATTATCTCGAATTGATTACACATTGTTTGTGAAATTTCGAATACAACATGTGAATGCGTACCTATAATATGAGCAATGTCGAAACAGTAAGCAACATGCCATACAACTCCCCAAGGTGTAGTGATTATGGAAGTGACATTTAGCTGTGTGAATTGTTTTGAATTGAGGCAAGCGTTGATACACGTCAAACACATGTTCACACGTACGAGAGTGATAAACCGTAATTTTCACAATTTAGCAGTATTTGAAAATGATTTTTGTACATAAGTTTTTAAGCAACTTATTCTAGAACTTTACTTAAACAAATAATGTCGGGATTAAACCCCTTAATTCCTCTATATTATTAAGCAAGCTTGATTTCTTTGGTATATGACAAAATAGGATAGAGTCTATACCGAATATTGAAATTACACATGGAAACTAAAATATTAACATATTTTGTCCGTTTGTCGGTTAGGTCACGCTGTATTCATATCGAACAAGTATTTAAAACACCGGCATTGATTCCAAACGTTAATATTATTTTCTTCATAAAATTGTACATACAAATTTCAATGTTCACACATGAACAAAGTAGGGATATACAACGATACTAACAATACAAATAATAGAAGAGTGGAAACGAGTTGAATGATTTAATTTTGACAATATATTACACACAACATTATTTTAATTGTTCGTAAACGATACGAAAATAAAGTTTATTTTATCGGGTGTTTGAGGTAGATATTCAATCTGTAATTAGTTATAACACATGCAATAACGGAACATAATTATTATGTGTCTAAATCATTCATGCAACCAAATTGAATGTTAAGTCTGTCATTTTGTTCAGTGTACTTATTAGAATAACCACGCGGTCCACGCCCTTAGTAGGTTTTATCTAGTGATCTCATTACATAGGCCCTACCACATCATTTGAGACAGTATTTCTGTTGTACTTACCATTGACTTAAGAGTGAGGTAGCCGAACCGGTCTGTGGCCGCTGCATGTTCGTTGGCGGAGTCCTGTAACAAACCACATTGCCGTAACGTAACACAGGACTTTCTAAACATATCTTATGTAATTATCGTTCACAATCACAGACAACTAATAATTGGAATGAATTTGAGATTTAAAATTTAATTTTAAATCATTTCTAATCTTAAACGTACACAGATATGGCATTTGAAATTTAAAACTTCGATTTGTTATTAACTTATTTGTGTATTATTATTGTTATGTCAATTGTAAACTGACTATTGCACTATTCCTGAAAACTGAAATAGTCTTTAATATTTCGTACCAACTTGTAATTATTGATTAATTTGTAAATGTTTTGTAAAAAATAAACTCAAACTCAACTCAAACTCATAAAAATCGTACATTTCTCAAAACACAACTCAGAACTTAACTTTGTTGTGGGAGAGTATATTTTAAACTAGGAAAACGCTAAAGTCCCGCCGCGTTGATGGATGAGCTTTTTAAAGGTTTTAGTTTGCGTGGGATATCTTTACTTTTGCAAGTGCTTTGTTTTGCTGCCTACGCATTGTAGGTGAATGTTGTCAAGTTTCTTTTGTTTCTTGTCAATTGGTATTATTTACCGTAAAAAACTTGTATTAAAAGCTTTATTTCTATGGATTCTGGCTAAATTTTTCCACTTTTTCTTTCAAAAGGTACTACATAACTATAACCTTAATGTCCATGTATAATATGAACGTTGTAGCCCCACCCGTTTGGTCAGAATTGGCCCAAATGGCACGAAAATATCGCACAAAAAGTCAAAAAACGTATATTAAAAGCTTTATTTCTCTCGATTCTGGCTAACTTTTTCAACTTTTTCCTTCAGAAAGCAATACATCACCATTACCTTAGTGTCCATGTGAAATATGAACGTTGTAGCCCCACCCGTTTGGTCAGAATTGGCCCAAATGGCACGAAAATATCGCACTAAAAATCGAAAAAAATCGTAAAAGTACGATATTCATGAGAAATATTTCTTCGATTGTACCCAAAAACGTGGCAAGTCTAAGTTCAGAGAAAACGAAGGTCGTGTCAAATTTTCATCAAGATCGCATATGCCGTTTGCCCGGTAGAGAGCGAACAAACAGACGGAAAAACAAAAAAAAAAAAACAAACCAACAAACAAACAAACAAACAAAAAAAAAAAAAACATCGGAGCTAAATTTTTTGGGGGGTCGGTGAAATTGAAGTCTTCGCTTCGCTCATCCAAATAGTGTAAAACTATACAGATAGATTTAAAATTATGCTCACTTTGGACTCACAAATTACCTACGTCGAGGACAAATATAATTTATCAAAAATGTATTATAATAACTAGGAAAACGAAGTCCCGTCGCGTTGATGGATTAGCTTTTTTGTAAGTTTTTAGTTTGCGTGGGATCTCTTTACTTATCAAGTGATTTTTGAACGCATTGTAGGTGATTGTTGTCAAGTTTCTATTGTTACTTGTTAATTGTTATTAAATACCTCAAAAAACTTAATTTAAAACCTTTATTTATATGGTTTCTGGATAATGTTTTCAACTTTTTCTTTCAAAAAGCAATACATCACTTAAACCTTAATGTCCATGTGAAATATGAACGTTCTAGCCCCACCCGTTTGGTCAGAATCGGCCCAAATGTCACAAAAATATCGCACTAAAAATCGAAAAAAAATCGTAAAAGCACGATATTCGTGAGAAATATTTCTTCGATTGTACCCCAAAACGTGGCACGTCTAAGTTCAGAGATTTCGAAGGTCTTCTCAAAATTTCATCAAGATCGCATATACCGTTTGCCCGGAATCGTGCGAACAAACAGACAGAAAAAAAACAAAAAAAAACATTGGAGCTAAATTTTTTGAGGGGTCAGTGAAATTGAAGTTTTCGCTACGCTCGCTACGCTCATCCAATAATTGCAAAAAACCAAAATACAAAACACAATATTGGAACCGAACTAAATTAGACGGGACGTGTTAAAGGCTGTTGAACTCATGGCGCAAAAATACTACATAAAATACAAATCGAAACAATGTATTTTAAATTTTTGTTTGTAGTTGGTATTATGTGTTCAATGCGGCAAAACAAATAATGCAAGAAAGCAATATAGGCCCCAACTGAATACTTGTTTCGAAATCGCCCACCCCCCTCCACACACACACTTGCGCCATTGATTGCATTTTATGCATTGCACTTAGGAGTATATTTAAACTGAAGAAGCGAATCGATAAAAGCATGCCATAGAAAATTATTTTTATTGTATATAGTTATGAACGGAAAAAAGCATGTTCATTACTGTGGCTTTTTAAATAATAATAATTTTTTGTGGGAATTCTGCCCAGGGTGCAATGCATGCACAAATGTAAAGGGATGTCCGAGGGCTGTTTAAGAGGACTCAATCCCTTGCATTCAGTCAGGATTGCCGGTCTCGACGGGATTTGAACCCGGGTCCTCCCGAATCAAGAGTCGCGGCTGAATCAGTGTGCATTGGAACAGGGACTCAGTGCGACGAGCCACACAATACGTACGTTGTATGTTTCGGTAACATTCATACACAAAAATCTACACCATATGGTAATTTAACCATAAGCTAAACTGAACACTGATACCCACTTAAAACAATTACAATAATTGAACACTGGTTAACAACTATTAAGAAACTAAATATTTTGCATAAATATTATGAAATAAAGTCACATGTTAAAATATATAATTACCGGTAAAATACACAATAATAAAATATATCATTTATAAAATTCTTCAAAACATTTTAAATTTGACATCGTTATAATGATTCTAAAAGGTGAGAAGAACAACATTTTAATTTAGGAAACTGTGTCAATTTTATTTTTAATTCTGAATAAATTTGTCATTTTGCAACTAATATTTTTTTCTTCTCAGAACAAGAAGTGGTTTTTTGCAGTTCTAATGGGAAATGATAACATGCAGTTAATTTTTTTAAATCAATACAATTTAAAATTTTCAACAAAAAATCATTTTCAATGAGAACATTTAAGTTTTAAATAGGCAAATATTGATAAATAAATAATTGGACATAACACGTATTTAATACGTGAAATAAGCGTGTAGCTATTAAGTTCTGCTTATCAAACGAATATTACAAAACACACAACAAAGACTAGAAAACAACAATATAACTCGGCAATTATAGAAAGGCTTTGATGCAAGTAGGCCTACTAACTGAAAAAAATAAAAAAATGCTTTAAGTAAAAGTTAAAGAACATCGGAACAATGTTCAAAGCATAAAGTTGGCTCTTTATAAATTGCCCAACATGTAATGAGAATCACCAACTAAGCATGAATACCATAATGCATGAATCTGACGCAACAAAAAGGTAAATTAAGGAAGCTGGACTGATTTCCGTGTATAAAATTCTTTTAGCGTACCTAGCGTCCATTCCCCAGCTATCTGGAAGAGGTTTTGCCCTACCATCACCATAGATCACAAAATGAAACGGCATGTAGCTGCTTCTTTATTAAATAAAATAATAATAATATATAATATAATAATAATATATTAATATGTTTTATTTGCGATTTGTGATAACTGACAACTTTCCCATGTTATGTATACTGTTTTTATGTCTATTGTTTCACATCCTTTCAGTCATCCTCGAATAACGTTGTTTTCTAGTAGTTCATGTTCATTGTTCACTGATAAAGCATCACAGTCTTCACGTACCCGGCACCTCCACCAAACCCAGACTTTACGTTACGTTTACGTTTAGTTACGTTGCATGTTTTCTAGTAGTTCATGTTCATTGTTCACTGATATAGCATCACAGTCTTCACGTACCCGGTACCTCCACCATACCCAGACTTTGATGCGATGTACGAGACGATTCGTTCTCATTTCTACCACGGGAGGACAAGGGGGAAAAATAGGGAAACAACTGAAGAAATTCAAAATATAAAAATGCTAATTTATGCATTGAATAAATCTTATAACTATAACAAGCATTTTAAGTTTATATTTTTTTTTATTAATTAATTTTAGTCGAAGCATATTTTGAATATCATAACAAATTATATCAAATAAATTGTCACATATTATGTATTTTTAAATTTCATATTTAAATATAAATTATACTATTATGTTGTAGTTTCGTGCAATGTTCATTATCTTCGCTCTTTATTTTAACCACTTATTTGATATTTGGGGAAAGTATTACACCTGAACTATTGGACCGAATGAGCTGATTTTCTCTTTGGTTTCATTGTTCAATATTTACTTCAAAGTGAAAATATAGTATGCATGAAAATTATTTTTCATGTTTTTAGACCATATGTATATTTCAATTACGTGTCAGTCCATCCATTAGATAATACTGCTGATCTCGAGGAAGATTTGAAGCTAAATTCCAGAGTTCTACATCAAAGAAAGGTTATAGTAATGGATTATTTCCTAAGCATAAGATGTGTTAGCGAATGTTTTTGGGGGAGTTGGGGATTGAAATGAATTTTTTTTAAAAATAGGTTGGTATATTTTCAATTTCCTTTTGTATTTTTCGCAAACTCCCGAAATTGCATAATGATTACCTTAAAGCTATAGAATTTGGAATTTTCAACTTTGCTTTCTGTTATGCAGGGGTTACCTGGTGCTGTTGCTGCAAGAATAACGAGTGCTGTTGCATTAGAGACTGCAGCTGCGCAGGACTGAGCAGCTGCTGTTGGAGGAGTTGATGCAGGCCTGCCGAGCCCCCTGGCCCACCCGGCGACAGCATCACCTGCTGTTGCTGCTGTTGAGGGGGCGAGGAGCTGGCCGGGTGGGATAGGGAGTGACTCCCGGGACTACTCTGACCATTGCCGACGACGTCGGGTTCTCGCTCACTTCTCGCGTCTCTCTCCCGGTCTCTCTGCTGTTGTTGTTTTAGAGCCGCGGTCAGGGACGATGCCTGAAACAGAACAAGATGTATTTAAGTGACTTGGCTACCAATTTCTGCCGTTATGTTGTTGATGTTGTTGTTGATGTTGTTGTTGTTGTTTTTGCTGATGTTAGGGACGGTGCCTGAAACATGAAGCTTTGATTGGGACTTGACAAACCAAATGTTGGACCTTGTTGTTGTTTTCGTTGTCGTCTTAGGTTTAGTTGTCGTCGTGTCACGACGAAACCGCGAAAGAATTAGAAAACCAAGACTATAAAACTACAAACTAGCAAATCAATAACCGATCGTTGTGGCTATAGAAAGTTAGGCAAAATAGAGGAATTCTTTTACCGACGGAACTTGGCAGTCAGGAACGAGATGGGCTAACCTCTTAGCCCCTTATTGGCTGTTGAACTCAACATTAATATTGTAGTCGCATTTATGACTTATATAAAAATAATATGGTTCGAGGTTTATGTCACTCTTTGAGTTATTCAATTATTAGTCTCTTAGATTCTTAACATTTTAGAAAGCCTCACAGTTTGGATGAGAACCACGGCACTGTTAGCAACGTCACCCCATGCAGACACGAAATATGACCGTTATGGACAACTCTTCTTGTTTGGACAACAATAACGAATCAGCCACATGCATGAACAGCAACAACAGGCCACCGAATACATACGAGGAGTCAGACCAATAACAATCAGGGCTGGGTGGTTATAAACTCGAAACACTTGAGGCATTTTCTAGTTGTTTTTCAATTTTGTAACCTTCCATTTTTGTTTTCGTGGTGTATTTGTTTTGTTTATTGTCGAGTTTTTAAACCAATCTCTTGATAAAGCAATGCCAAAGTAGTTCCTCGGCATCGAGGGAAGTGGCATACACCGTTAAGTGTATTATTGGTTAGTATAAGGTATAAGATAAGATAATGACATGGCCAGTAGTGCGTGTGCATGTCTTGGGATGGAGGTCCGGAGTGACCCTCCATTAGGTTCAGCTATTAGGAGGGATTAGGCGGAAGATTGCTCCACACTAATGCCCTATTATTGTTAGAGAGATACGCTACTGCAAGCTCCCGAGGACGGGAAGGTAAATGATAAGTCGCACAAAGACAAATCATATTGTGGTGGGAGTGAACCTACTCTGTGCAGCATTGTGCGTAGAGGGTAGCACAATCCCACGTGTCAACATTCACCCCACCTTACACTCAAAGGGGCTTGGTGGTAAGCTCGGCTTCGAACTCTTCAACTCTTCGACGGAAAAGAGCAAGTTTGAGGTTTTCGAATAAACAATGCGAAAAATGAATGAAAAATGAAATTGAGGGCAACCTATTTGAATTGGCTACTGAACCTGAAAGATGAAGCCAACGCAGACGTACGCATTGGTCGAGGAACTATCTTTTATCAAACTATTACATTACTTCGTGTTGTATGATATCCCCAAAAATACAAAAAATTGTAAAAAAAAAAAAAAACGTCAGCCAAGCTCTCCTTCAAAAGTCTTCGGCTGTGAATGCTGTGAGATATAGAAGTTGGGCCAAGCTTTTCATTCTTACTCCCGAGTTTCGCGTTGAAAAGAAGTAAGATCATTTTCGCCTGTTGACGAGCGCCAAGCCAACGATTTTTTTGGTAAAAAAGTAAAATTTTAAAACTCGAAATCATAAAAAAATGGCTTGGCCATTGAATTTGGTTCATGGCCAAGTAATTTTTTATGATTTAGAGTTTAAAAATTTTACTTTTTTACCACAAAAATCGTTGGCTTGGCGCTCGTCAACAGGCGAAATGATCTAACTTCTTTTCAACGCGAAACTAGGGAGAAAGAATGATAAGCTTGGCTCAACTTCTATATCTCACAGCATTCACAGCCGAAGACTTTTGAAGGAGAGCTTGACTGCCGTTTTTAACAAATTTTTGTATTTGTGGATATTACATCTTTTTGCTGTTTGTTTCCTATCAAGGCGTGAATGATGGACTTCGAATGATTAAATTTGTTAAGTTCAGAGTGGTTTTTTGACATTTTTGGGCCCACGGTCCCCCCAAATTTGCCCCCTTGAGTTTTAAGCGCTAGATATTTATAATGGTTAAGAACATGTTTAATTTCAAGCTTGTACACTTTACTACGCCTGAGTAATTACGCGTTTTGATTTTCATTTTGATTTTCCCCGGTTCCTATTGCCCAGTTTTAGTTTTGAAAGCTAAAGTGATTGTGCATGAGGGACATCTAGGTGTGGCCCAAGTTCTAAGATGAATCGTTTTCTCTGTATAGCGTCTTATTCATAAGAGTACGGAATTACCTAGCTTTTGATAATTTAGATTTTCTCCGGTAACCGTTAAACAATTTTGCTTTCCATATTTAAAAGTGATAAAGAATGAGAGATATCAAAGTGTATTCCACGTTTGAAACTTCTCAGTTGTAGCGTTTTCTTTGAATGATTCATTTTTTTAAGTTCAGACATGTTTTTTTTGTCATTTTTGGGCCCATAGTCCTCCCAAATTTGGCCCCTTGTGTTTTGGACGCTAAATATTTATAATGGTTAAGAGCATGTTCAATTTCAAGTTTGTACAAATTACCACGCCTTAGTAATTACGTGTTTTGATTATTATCCAAATTTTGATTTTCTCCGGTCCCTGTTACCCGATTTTGGTTTTGAAAGCAAAAGGCACTGCGTCTGAGGTACATCTAAGTGTGGTACAAGTTTCATAGTTCTAAGATTTACCGTTTTCTCTGTAGGGCTCAATATAACTCCGAGGCGAATTACCTAGCTAGTTAGCCAGCCAGCTAGCCAGCCAGCCGGAAGCTTTTCGACGATGTTCAGACACTTTTTTAACACAGAACGGGTTATCGGATCGGGTTGATTTTTTTTTTGGTGGGTCATGGACCACATATCAGGTCATAAACCAAGTTTCAAAATGGTAAACTTTCGTGGCGGCGTGTGCAGATAGCTGAAAACCTCCCAACTTGGGTAGCTGTATACAGGGCCCCGAGTTCGTCGTCGCCTAACTTGAGTTCGTCGTCGCGTAACTTGAGTTCGTCGTCGCCTAAGCAATCGCGTGCGCTTGGCTGCGGGCGACGACCGTCGCCCTAGATAATGGCCAGTATATCAGTATATCCTTACGGACATATATTTGGCAACCAATGGGCACACGCACCTTAAAGGTTTAACATTGTCAGACATGTCATTGGCAAAATAAATAGAAGGAAATGGATTTGTTAAATAACACTATTATAAAATAAAACCATAAAATTATTTTGTTTTAAAATACCTGTTTATGACGATTTCATAAAATGTACATGAGTTGTCAAGCAACATGAATCACGCAGGTATTGCGCAGGTATTCTAGGCGAAGCAGGTAGAGTAGGATTCAAACAGGGAGACAGCGGATTGATTAAACTTTATTTCAATATTCAAAACTAACAGCGACAATAAAAAACAACGATGGTTTCCGCCCTTTAGAAGTCTACAAAGAAATCAACTTAACGTATAAAGAGCCAAATAAAACACAGAACAATACTCGATGAAAAGAGTTTTGTTTAACATGGCTGCGAGTGCGGAATGCAATTACTGTAATGTAGAATCACATCGTGTAGAACTTATTTTATAACTCTGTTGACTTTTATCCTTATTGTATAAGGATTTTATATTGTGCAATTCATCCTTTCTGATCTGAAATAGCTAGTGGATGTTTTGATTAGCCACTGAAAGTTTTTCCTCTGTTTCCCTCGTCTAATTAGTTGAATTGCCTTAGTTCGATCTCTCATGCTACCGCCCACAGGCGATGTGAAGGCGTAGTCTTGCTTGGCCTTACGCCCCGCATTGTTCAAATTATTCAAGATAAATAATAAACGAGAAAGCTTTTTGTCGCCTTAGTCTTTCTCGGAGGCCTAGATACACTGTCAATCGTGATTCCTCTACCCGAAAATGTTATTTATGCAAGACATCCAACGTTTTCTGATTTACTCAAACAGGATAAAAATTGTCTTCACCTCTGAATCCCTCCCCTCCCTCCCGAACCCTCCCGACCCCACCCGCCAGCACCACCACGCGAAAATCAAATATTACCCTAATGAAGTTTGCCTGTGCCTCACTGTGGTGCACGAGGCTTGTCTGTTGCTGTTCGCTTCAGTCGTGTTGTTTCCGTAGCAAATGAGGTCAAACAAGCATTGATACCAGGAGACGGCTGTTTTGTTAGACTTAATAATTTAGTATCAATTAGTGCGGCGCTGAATTATACAGTTCTTTGCTCGGCAAGACGGCCTGACCTGTTGGTGGGTGAAATCTTAATGCACAATGCTACAGCTAAGACGGACGTTGGCCGAGAAGTCATGTACAACTCCCGTGAATATAGACTGCAACAATAATGAAGCGAAAAGGGGGACTTGTTAACACAATTACATGGGCCTCCCCTCAGTTACTCAAGAAAGCATCACGTTTAGATTAAATTCATGTTCTCGAGACGGTCCCCAAGATTAGCTCATTTTTCAAGGAGAAATTAGGATCTCTCGCTGTTTGCATTTTGGATGCTGTGCCCTATTCTTCACGTCACTCATTCCTAATGAAATTTTTAAGATGCAAATAATGTTACATTTGTATCCAGGCAAGTTATTTGATTAAATGTAAGCAGGTTTAATGTAAATATCAGTCAATCCCTAATTGATACAACCTCAGGCAGGGCAAAGTTCTGTGTGCCATGAACAAGGGCGATATAATAAAAGTACAGCCACTCCAGAACAAAAACACGGGGCTGAGGTAACACACTTAAATATAATGCCGAAGACAAATCTGGTCCAATTTGAATAAATTTCGCTCCCCTGGGAATCACAAGATATAAACTGGCTGTTTTACACCTCGTGGACCATGAAGGATGTTCACTTAAATCTCTTGGTTTAGTAAGAGATGGAGGAACCTCGCACGGTTGCACCGTACTTCGCGGGGACGTGCAGCATTGTTGCCACGCTGACACACACGTGCAGCGTTGTTTCCACGCCTGACGCACAAGTGCAGCAGTGTTGCCACACCTGACACACATGTGCAGCAGTGCTGCTACGCCTGACACACACGTGCAGCGTTGTTGCCACGCCTGACACACAAGTGCAGCAGTGTTGCCACGCCTGACACACAAGTGCAGCAGTGTTGCCACGCCTGACACACAAGTGCAGCAGTGTTGCCACGCCTGACACACAAGTGCAGCAGTGTTGCCACGCCTGACACACAAGTGCATCAGTGTTGCCACGCCTGACACACAAGTGCAGCAGTGTTGCCACGCCTGACACACAAGTGCATCAGTGTTGCCATGCCTGACACACAAGTGCAGCAGTGTTGCCATGCCTAAAACACAAGTGTAGCATTGATGCCACGCCAGACATACACGTGTAGCAGTGTTGCTACGCTGACACACGTGCACGATGCAGTGTTGCTATAACTCGTGTAATACTTAACCCTTGCAAGTTTCTTTGTCTTACTTCTTTGTGTTTTTGTGAGGGTATACACTTCATATTTCAGTGCAAATTGAAGGTGGATAGATGTAGAGGGTCTGCCTTTATATTCGCAACGGGAATGATTTTATTTACGTGTTTTCATGTCTGTTAATTATTCCCAGACATCAGCTGGATAATTCTTTTCTTTACCTACTCTATAACAAAAGATGGAGATTTAATCTTTATTGGATGAGCGTAGCGAAGATTTTATTTTCTGGAGAAAAAAATCCGGAATGTTTTTTTTTCTTTCTTTCTTTTTCTTTTTTTCTTTTTTTGTATTTTTGTGTGTCTGTTAACACGATTCCGGCTAAACCGTTACTCCAATTGCGATGAAATTTTATGGAGGCCTTCGAAATCTCTGAACTTTGAACTGCCACCTTTTTGAGCGCAATCGAAAAATTATTTCTCATAAAATCGCAATTTTACGATTGTCTTTGATTTTTAAAAAATTTCTTCGACTTATAACACCTACATGCTTTATCCGATTGTAATGATATTTTCAAAGAATCTTAATTTTATGAATTTATATATTCGTGTAAAATTTGAGCGTAATCAAAAAATTATTTCTCATGAAAATCGCAGGTTTACTATTTTTTCCCGATTTTTTTTAATTCTTCGACTTATAACACCTTATTATTATTATTATTATTATTATTATTATTATTATTATTATTATTATTATTATTATTATTATTATTATTATTACGAGGTACGATTTTAACGTGGTTTGAAAACTATTTGTTGAATAGGAAGCTAAAAGTAAAAGTAGGGGATGTGTATAGTGAAGCTAAATCATGTCGCAGTGGCGTACCACAAGGGTCAATTTTGGGTCCTCAACTATATTTAGTATATGTCAACGTTATGGTCAGATATATTGTCAAGTGTTTATATTTTTTTTATGCGGACGACGCTGCATTATTAGCAATACATAAGAACGTCAAACTAGCAGTAGAATATTTGCAGGCAGATTTTCTTAATCTCTTGAAATGGAACCATGACATGAGACTCATTATCAACGCGGAAAAAACTAGAATTGTGCATATCTGCCCACCTTTAAACGCCGATCGGAATGCCAGTATAGAGGTTATTGCTCACGATTTTAATTGTTTGCACAGAAACGCTGGCAAAGATTTGTTTATATGTTCATGCCAGACAAAAATTATTTCATGTTACAGCCATCCCTATTTAGGTCTTGAAATAGATCGAAGATATTGCTGGGATATTCAAATAGGGAAACTATGCAATAGACTAAGATCTTGTGCTTATCAGCTTTACGCCGTAAAAGATATCTTATCATTTAAATACCGTAAAATGGTATATATTGCTCTAGCTGAGTCAGTTTTATCGTACGGTATATCGGCTTGGGGTAATGCGTCTTACTCGCAACTTAAAAATTTAATATCATTACAAAATAAAATTATAAAAATGATGAATGAAAGAGAAATCGTTGATGGGAGATGTGTCTCGGATTTGTATTTACTATTTGATGTTTTGCCAGTTAGGGAAATCTTTGTTTATAAGCTGTTATTAAAGCATTACTTTGACAAAAAATATAAAATTCTTATTGACCACAAGCCTTCAACTCGAGCCAAAAGTGCAGGAATTTACCAGTTACCACCCTTTAACAATAAATATGGGAAGAGATCGTTAAGCTACTCTGTACCGTTATATTTTAATAAGATTCTTCCAGAAATTAAAGAATTAGATTCATTTAGAGATATAAAAATTAAATTAAAGACATATTTGCTTCAAAACAATATTATAGTTGAGTGAGGAAATTGTGGTTATGTGATTTTTATATTTTATGTTTTTCAGGTATTTATCAATTTTCTTCTATGCTGTTCATTCATAAATTTATTCATAATGTCAAACTTTATATAATTATCACATTTTATTGTTTAGACTCACAGTCGGTAATTTCAATAAATCAAATTTCAATTATATTAGGTTAAGTGTTCAGAAGTGAATAAATCCTTATCTTTAATAAACATAGTTCCACAGATAAGCTGCATGCGCAGTTTGTGGAAGGTCGAATGTATGAAATATGTAAGGTTATGGAAGAAATGTATCTACAATAATAAAAAAAAAAAAAAAAAAAAAAAAAAAAAAAAAAATTATTATTATTATTATTATTATTATTATATTATTATTATTATTATTATATTTTATTATTATTATTATTATTATATATATTATTATTATTATTATTATTATTATTATTATTATTATTATTATTATTATTATTTTTATCATTATTGTTTTCATCATTATTATTATTATTATTATTATTATGGTAGGGAGGTCACGAGGTGGAGAACAAGAGGAAATTACATTTTACCACAGTTTAACAACAAATATGGAAAAAGAATAATTTTTTACTTAACACCTGCAATATTTAATAGCCTTCCCGTTCATCTACGAAATTTAGATAAAATATCAGCCATACAATCAGAAATTAAAGGTCATTATCTTGAAACTTTGCGCATAGAAGACGACAGTTGCTGCCACTACCCCTATCATGGCGCAAACATTTTATAATTGCTTGAGTTCAGTTAAATTGAGTATTATTGTATTGTTCATTCTTGACGTTTGTTATTTTCTTGTTCCTTATTATTTTATTTTAATCATTTATGGAGTTCCTAGTAAGTTTTTATGTATTGTTATTGTAATAACTCACACTTATCGCAGATATTTCATGTATTTTTGTATTTATTTAAACCACAGACAAGCCTTTTCATAAGGCTTTGTGGAAAGAAGCTTATTCCATTTTGTACATGATGTTATAAATAAATTGAAAAAAAAAATTATTATTATTATTATTATTATTATTATTATTATTATTATTATTATTATTATTATTATTATTATTATTATTATTATTATTATTATTATTATTATTATTATTATTATTATTATTATTATTATTATTATTATTAATAAGCTACCAGGACCACAGAACAAACCTTTACGAAACTGCTATTTGTTGTGACTATTTGTTGTGACCCAACTCATGGGAGATGAGACGTGATTGGATTTATCCATGCGATCTTTCAGAAATGACAGCTACATTGCAGTCTTCTGTTGGATTTAGGTCATGAAAGTCAACAGTCACAACAAATAGCAGTTTCGTAAAGGTTTGTTCTGTGGTCCCGGTAGCTTAATTGGTAAAGCTATGGCACGTTAAACCGGAGGTTCTGGGTTCGAACCCCAGTCGGGGCAAACATTTTCGACAACTGCTATGAATCAATAACTATGTCCAGAAAGCGGGCTTATGCTTAAGAACCTAACATTCATACTTCCCAACTCATGGGAGATGAGACGTGATTGGATAATCGTGATTGGAAAGGCTGAGGTGGTTTGGACATATGAAGAGGATGCAAAGGACAGGATCCCTAAGATACAGTATGAAGAAGACGCAGGAAACAAACAGAAAAAGAGGGAGGCCCAGACTGAGATGGGAAGAAGTTATAGCAATGGATTTGAAAAAGAGAAATGCAGCTTGGGAAAGGATTAACCAAGAAAAATGTTGGGAAGAGCGAAAAACATGGAACAAACTGGTGGAGGTCCCTGAGGAAGAAGACAGAGGAGAGGAAGAAAGTGAAGTTGATGAAGCAGAGGAAGAAAAAGATGATGTGGGAGAAGCGTCAGGCATGGCTAGCCGGCTTCGATAACACCGGGGAGCCAAGAATGTGGTGGGACCCTCCCACCCCCTACCCGACTTAGTTGGAAATAGGGTTCGATATTATTATTATTATTTCTCCTTATAAGAAAAATGGTACATGTGTCACAACTTATGATTTATATAGATATTGTAATGTTTTACCTGTAAATGTTCTGTTCACTTACAAATTATTAGTTAAATTTTATTATGATAATTCGTTTAAAGCTATTGTAAATCATAATGCAAATACTCGCGCCAGGGAGGCAGAGTATTTGAAAATACCAACTTACAACAATAAGTATGGGAAAAGAGCTTTGCAATACAGTGTACCTTTTACTTTTAATATTAATTCCCAAATATTTACGAAATATAGATCAAATAAGTAGGGCGAAGAATGAGTTAAAAGTGTTTTTGTTTAAAAACAGACATTGCATGTAAGTAGGATGCGTCGTATTTTTTAGTTTCATTTTCATTGTATTATTATTTGTTCAAGTTTTCTGTATGTTTTTTGGTTGTAGGTATTTGTTGTTTTACCCTTGTACTTATATCAATATTATAAAGTCGGGAGTCTGGGTTATTTTTATTAATTGTCTATGTTTTTTATCCGCACAGCTAAGCCGCTTGTGTGGCTTGTGGGACTCGTTTCCATAATGTACTAAACATGTATTTAAATATGTACTTCCAATAAAAATAAAAAATAAATAAATAAAATATTATTATTATTATTATTATTATTATTATTATTATTATTATTATTATTATTATTATTATTATTATTATTATTATTATTATTATTATTATTAATATTTTTTTTATTTTTATTATTATTATTATCATCAAACTTATACATAGAAAATAATTAAATAAAGATTACAATGACCATGTAATATGAATGTACATTTTTGATATATCTCGTTGCATCTACAATACCTAGCCCTTGATTTACTTCTGACGATCACATGTGAATACATGTGCTAAAATGCTCTACACTCTACGGTGCGTCTTGTTCTTGCTCTACTGGGCCAGGGGCATGGGCAGATAATAGACCAGTTTCAATTTTTTTTTTAAAAGATATTTATTTATTTAACTTATAATAACAGTACAGCAGTGCATACAGTGTGTACAAAATTACTTGAGCCATTTGGCGAAAAATAAAATATGTTTAGTTTATTGTAAAACAAAACATATGTGTGTAATGAGGGAAAAAATTAAACAAAAAAAACTCTTCGGTTTCAGATCTCAACCTTGCATAGGGGCAATCAGAATCAACGATTTTGATCCAATCAATATTGCTGTTCGAGACGATGAGGGGTCATGTCTTATGCGAAGTTTGAACCTGCGTCCTCCTAGTGTCACGCTTCGTACATACGTCCCACTAGTCGAGCGGATGGCCTTAACGGATTAAAACTATTCATTGTAGGTGCAGTTACTGATTCAATTAGAAAACGCATGATAATGGCTAGTACTTATTTGCATATAACTGAAAATTGTGTGCCCGAGACTCAAAATTAAACCAGTATGGTGACAAAAGTTGCTCATGAAATTATTAGACATCATTAGCGAAATCATACTCTAACTGGAGGTAAATGTAATCTAACATCATGGGAAACCAAAATGAGAGTTTGAAAACCAAAGCTGCACACCACAAGCCATTATTTCTAAACGGCACAAATAATTGAAAATACAATGTAACGTATAATAAAATATTGGTATCAATTGCATGGCCAGCAGTACAAGAACGTAATCAGTGTGTGCGTGATCATGTGATACATTATTTACATGTACTTCTTCATGGGTTCTCGCTTTAAACTTTATTATACGACAAACAAAATAAAAATCTAAATACATAAATAAAACATTAATTTAAGTTGCTTGTTCATCTACTGGTCTTACTTTCGGTAAGTAAAATTATTAATATTGAATTCCAAAAATAGTCCTATAAACATTGTCACGATATGTATGCAGATGCTGCTTATGACGTTAATAAAGGCAAAATCTTATTTAGAAGTTAAAACCGTTCCTCACACTCTAAATGGCTGCTCATAGTATACTGATAACATGATTAAAACTCGTCCACTCGACTCGGTTGACGCTATAAATGTAAGGCATGAAGCTTGCTTGCTGCCGCGGAAGGTGCTGCCTTGTGCGGGTGGTTCGCTTCGGCCACGTATTATCCTAAATTACTATTGAAATATACGGGAGCCAAGTAAAAATTTACATATTGATTCAAAGTCCCATGGCCTCGCTTACAATCTAATGGCACAACACCGTAGATGTCCTCTACGGGCGTCTCTACTTTAGTCAAAATATTTTTCAAGAGTGAATTGAAGGAAGTTCCTCGCCGACTTTCATAAATACGCTTTTAATAGGAGACTGTGGTTATGTAACCAAGTGGCAGCAATGCCGAAACGATTACCTTGTTTAATATTCATTTGGTTGAAAGTCTTGAATATTAAGGCTTATCAACCCCTCGACTAGAAGAGTGGTGGAGATTGGAACCACCAAGTCAACATTTTACGAACACTTGCTGCTAATGGTTTTCGAGATCGACTTGTTGAAAAACCGTTCATTGTGCATTTTGTACACATAGCCGACTACTGTGCTTTCTCTCCCCCCCCCCCCCCCCTCCCTTCGTACCCAAACCCAGTCGAAATCTTTGATGTATGTGTGATACTGTTAGAATCATTATATTATTACTCGAGATATTTTTACTATTATTGATTGAAAAGTGAAACATATTCAGGTTGTTTCGTCAACATTTTTAAAGAATTTCCAAAATATTATTATAATGTTTGAGGATTTGGAGAGATTTGGTCAAGTGAAGTCAATACGCTTTTTCTGTATTTATTTGGTTTCCATCACATAGGTATTGTTTCAATAAATACATTATTGAAGTAAGAATATTCGTCCGCTTATGGAAACTTTTATGAAAATTTGTTTCTTTATGCATCCCCAGACAAGTTTGCGTTCCAGCTTTGAGGGATATAAGATCCAAAACGTTTTATTAATACACAAAATATTATATATATGTACAACTAGATTTTATATCAAATGTTAGTTATGAGTGAGTAATGCATACAGTTTTTATGCTAAATGTTAGTAATTAATGCGTAATGGATTTGCAGTGTATATCTTGTGTGCGTGTGCGTGTGCGTGCGAGCGAGTGTATGCTGGGCCACCGGTAACCGGTGCATGCAGAAGAGGACGAAGAAAGGCCAACGAATGGTTAAATCATTCTCGCATCCTCCCCAACCCCTGACACGCTTTGTTTTCTCGTTAATTCTGCCAAAATTGCGTTCTCGGCTCATACCTAGGCCATTGGTATTCACTGCGAACCACGGCAAAAACTTAAAAACTCGGCCTGGCGTTTCATCCCTTTTTGAGAAAAGATCCCTTATCACATATTTCATATGCAGAGGGCTGTTTTGCTTGCCGAGAGCAATATTATTTCCATATTTTTCACATAATGCGCCGCTGTGTATGGCTTTTATTTCATGTGACATCATGGTAATGCATTTTAACGTCTTATCATTCATTGCGGCATCTTCACAACTCCATGCAAAGAAGCCAAACCAAGTAAATATTTGTTGAAGATGGCCCATCTCGCTGCAAGCTCGAAGCGCCCGACAGACCATTAGGCCAAACGGCAACGAAACAGCGAGGCCGAGGGAGAGTTTGCATGCGAAGAAGAAGACGAAGGATACTTCGCTTGCCACACACTTAGATGCATACCCAGTGCATACGGAAACACAAACCGAGAACTAACTGCTCTCTGATGGCAGATTTCCGGGAATTATGGGCTATAAAAAGGGATACTTTGCAATTCTAGTGCGTCCGTCCTAGCCGGCCGCCAGTCTCGTGCGCTTTGTAACCTTTCGTCGGTAAATTGCAATAAACAACACACCAAGGTGAATAGCAACGCCCTCCAAGGAGTGAGGGAGGAGGGAGGCAGCTTCCTAACGAATCGGTCATTCCACTACAACACTCTCGTCTCGCGCCTCTCACGAACCAAGACGCATGTCAACCAAGAGAATATTCTGCATATATTTTCCAGCAGTCTCTTTATTGCTTGATTCGTGGCTAAGAGGATCTTCCCATTTTTCTCTCTAAAAAAATTTCTTTCTATTTGTCTGCTGAGGTGGAATGAAAAGAATGGAATGAAACATAAAACAACATACCGTAAGGAGAGGACGCGAGAAGGGGGAAATTGTAAGCGAAGGAACAAAAGTTCATCTGAATTATTCGCCGAGGAAAAAATAACACTTCAGTAAATAGCTAGAAGATTGACAGACAAGTATAGAGATTCTTCTTTTTATGTTTTTAAACAAGACTTTTTCATTGGTGAATCTGTTTCACGCCGGGTGCAGATCGACTCAATAATGTTGAGAATATTAATGCGAGCCCGTGCAAGGGGCACCAGCGCAGACGTTGTGCCCGGAACACCCCCACCCCCACCACTACCCGCTAATTGACTCGGCCATCAAAACGCTGGGATGGTTTTCTTTGCTTGATTTTATGTAAACACGTATGTTATATTGCCCCCCCCCCCCCATACACACGGGGATGTACATGGGGGGTTCTAAGGGACAATATCTACATGGAGATGGTTTTAGGGTTAAACTTGTAACACTACGCGAAAATATGAACGCTGAAGATGTCTGCATGAACGTCGCGGAAACGCGGCGTAATGGCTAGTTTATCCCACCTTAAATTCTACGCGGTTTAGCCGGGGATCAGTGATCTTGAAAACTCCCGACTTGATTCGAGGAGCTGATAAGACGGGGGGCACGTGTTAACCAGCGAGCCGAGACTGAACAAGCCCCGCGACGCAGATTCATTGTAATTTAGCAGGTGTGTTTCTGGGGTGACATGTTGTCTCCAACTCCCCCATTGATGCCAAGGTGTCTCGTAGAGCACAGCGCCTGCATAAATATGGCAAGCACGCTCTCAGATTAGGCATTTATATTTCCCATTAAATTGGTTAAAGTTTCTCAATTTTCCTCTGCAGGCTTCATTCATGACATTTGTGAGGGGTTGCCTCCCCCTCGCCCCCGTTTGTCACCCAATGAATGCCAAACATACCGAAAGAGTCAAAACAACCGTAAAAAGTCTTTTGCCAAATTAAAGGTGCTTGCATAATTCCCTCACACACTGTCCATTTCAATTCTGCTCACAAAAGGTTAATTAGCTAAATCGAGTTCATCGGGCGATGTGACGACTGCTTATCGCTTGCGTCAAACTTGTACAAGTCATTTCAAAGGGTAGACTCTACTGAGTCAGAAGAAGAAATTTGCACGTTGGACACAAAATTACACCTTGAGTGAAAGGCTATTTTCTAGCTGGGTGGGTAAAAGTAAGACGTGACTAAAGCGTACGCAACTATTACAGCTTTACCAGGGATAATCGAGGGAGAAGGAGGGAGGAATGGGGGGGGGGGGTGCTGTTAGAGAAAGGGGTGCCGATACAAAGAAACTATCCTATTGCTGCGCCAAATGCAGACCAGAACAAGCAAACAAATATTTCAGTAAACACGCAACATAATTTAAACTATTTAAAAGTTAAAAAGTGTCAAGTCAATTATCTTTGAATTTGGATTATAAAGTTTGGCAAAAAGTTTGTTTGTGAAAATAGATTTCATGTGATTCATCTTGACAATCCGTTGGCACTGGTTGTTATAGAACTCATTGAAATTAAAAAGCAAGCATTTTAAGCTACGTAAAGCTCATACAAACTATACGGCACGGGGGGTGGGGTGGAGGGCTGACACTGGATAGAATAATAGCAGAAATCTTACAATTTCTGTTTCACCAACTCCGCATCCAGGGCGCAAGGTTTCAAGCAATAAACAAACTCTTTTGAAGAAATAATACGTGGACCTGTGTGGAATGGAAAGTGAAGTTATTTGTATCTCGAGCCTTGAGTCTAGCCCCTAGAAGGACCCTCGCACTCACACCACCCGAGTCAGCACTAAGCGGTCAGCACCCCCCAGAGCCACGATAGCCGCCTTACTAAATTGTCAGCAGGGGGAATAACAAATCACTTAAAAGTCTCAAGGAATCGATGTGTATTCCTTCACGCACTCACTTATAGAGGCGTAGAAAATAAGAACAATACGCCGTATAGTATTGAGGGTGGCTACGCGAAACAATGGTGGGAGTGGGGCCGGAATGTATTAAACGACGTAGACCACTAAACCATGATCATTTACTTCCTACTTTGGATGTACGTTATAAGTTGATCGTTGCAGTGGATGGATACCCGTATAGGAAGTGCTTTTTGTAGTTAAAATACCAAGATGAAGTTCAGTCTAATTTTGGTTTTAATGCAACTGGAGTGAGCTATCAATTCTATTGTTGTTAATTTCGTTTTTGTGCTTTTGACGCATACCCCCATGCCCCCATTGAAGACTTATGTCCAGGCTTAACATCACACCATATTTCAAGCAAGTGCCAGCGTCGAAGAGGTTGACAAATATCTCATTTCCAAGGAAATAAAGCTGCATGTAGTGCGAAGGGTGAGGTTGGGGGCGGGAACGTCCACTTCTGGCGCGGCTGTAATTTAGTGCAGTCCATTGCCAGTAATGCACGCTATGACTGCTGAATTTCACACATGAAAGTCCATTTTACGAGAGCGCCATGCACGCATTGAAGAAAACCGTCCGTCAGTGTATCCATCTCCGTTGAAATGGCAATAACAGCGCCTGATTTACGAGCCACGGCAACGGCCAGTATCGGTCGCCATCTGCCCGGCTCAATGTGCAGCGGACAACCGTCATTTGTTACTTTCTCAAGTTGGACCTCCAAACAAATCACTGACCGAGGGGACAATATTAAATAAATGCAGCGGCTGTAGCCTTCT
Source organism: Sweltsa coloradensis (assembly GCA_024449915.1). Taxonomy (NCBI): domain Eukaryota; kingdom Metazoa; phylum Arthropoda; class Insecta; order Plecoptera; family Chloroperlidae; genus Sweltsa; species Sweltsa coloradensis. The sequence goes on along the minus strand of JAMZAV010000427.1, from coordinate 221,696 downwards.
CTTTTACATAGCAAGTGCTTTCCTTCCCTTTTCCCCTTCCCTTCTATACCCATCCCTCAGTCGAGCAAAAACCTTCGGGATTATCGTTTACATGTCGGCAACACTACCGTGTGTCGTGCGATACAAGCTTTGTACTTCCCACACCCGCACAAAGTAAATGAGTTCGCTTCACGTCTCACTCTAGTCATTGATCAAGGCGATTAATTGTGACATGATTGAGGATCAAAAACGAGTAGGCCCTACACACATCAGGATTCAAAGATTTCAAACCCTCGCCCCTGGGAGTCACACCTTCCGTAACAGTGCACTCAAGACAAGAGACAAGGACTTTCAAATCTACCGTGCCCTCGGACGGCTTAAATGAACGCGCACTACGTCGATCGTCGCGGAACGGAGATTTGGTTATCAGCTAAGCTGAGCCCAGGGGCTGAACCTACTCAAACGACGCTTTTCATCGCCAAGAGAGCGACACCTCCAGGCCAGCGAGGTATGACTGACAACCGTGCCTGTGTCCTCCACAAAAGCAGGACGACCACGGTCCGATGGGCCCCGAACACACGCGCCAGAGGCCCAATAAAACGATGGCAACAGCTTACAGATAGATAGACGAAGAGATTGCGAAAACTTTTTCCCAGCTCTCAGCATTTTTACACAAACGTCAAGAGATAGTGCAGCAATAAATATTGACTGACACAAATGGGCATAAATCGCATTGATCATCATCTTGCAAGGGTAGGCCCCTCGCACAAGCTCCTACAGTCGTGTTGCGATGGGCTACTTTATGCATGACGCACTTGACTCAATCTCCAATACCTTACGCTTTGTGATTCTACATTCGTTATTAGAGAGGATCTATTTGGCGTACTTTATCATGATATAATGTAGATATGATGCCGTGTCGCAGCCTATTGTGTAATCTAGATAGCTATTTCTACTCCCACTAAGAATTATTGTTGGCTTGAAGTAGCACACGAGACAGGGGTTGTCAGAACACAAAATGCATGGCTATATTAATAGGCTCTTCATCTCCAGCAGAGTAATAAAACGTTCCGATTACTTCCTTACAGCCACAGTACTAGACCGGGAAGGTTTCAAACACACGAGCACCTTCAAACCTCAAACCGTACGAGGTATCAACGAGGTATCAAATCATTGCCTATGTAGTAAGATTCTCAAGGTCATACAAGTATCACACGCATCCCCTAGGCCTACTACGTACCTTATTCAAGAAACGCACAACCTCTAAGGGACATTCCTCAAACGCATGACTTCTCTAGTGGGCTTCTCAAGCGTATGACCTCACAAATGGGTTACACACACACACGCAGTCCCTTTATGGGATTCATTCAAACACATCGAATCTCTAGAAGGTTTTTCAAGGGCATCACCTAAATCACGCATCGCCTAGACTACCTTTTTCACGAAGTGCATCCCAACTAGTGGGTTTCACACGCACGCATACTCTTTCTAGTGGGTTTCACGCACACGCATCCTCTTTCTAGTGGGTTTCACACACACGCATCTCTTTCTAGTGGGTTTCACACACACGCATCTCTTTCTAGTGGGTTTCACGCACACGCATCTCGTAGTGGGTTTCACACACACGCATCTCCTTCTAGTGGGTTTCACACATACGCATCCCTCTTTAAAGCGTTTCTATTAGATTCAATATTTTTTATGATGGTTTATAATCGCGATTGTTACATAGGAAATAATATTGGTAGTAGCCTCTGCCTAGTAGGCTATAAACATTTTCTTCTGAAATAAAGAATAACTAAACTACAGCACCATGGTATAGTTGTTGGATGAGCGAAGCGAAGACTTCAATTTCACTGACCCTCATTAAGATTTAGCTCGTTTTTTTTTTGTCTGTTTGTTCGCTCTTTAACGGGCAAACGGCATATGCGATCTTGATGAAAATTGGAGGGGACCTTCGAAATCTCTGAACTTAGACTTGCCACGTTTTTGGGTACAATCGAAGAAATATTTCTCATAAATATCGTACTTATACGATTTTTTCCGATTTTTAGTGCGATATTTTCCGTGACATTTGGGCAGATTCTGACCAAACGGGTGGGGTACAACGTTCATATTTTACATGGACATTAAGGTAATGGTGATGTATTGCTTTCTGAAAGAAAATGTTGAAAACGTTAGCCAGAATTTATAGAATAAAGGTTTAAATATGAGTTTTTTTTAGGTTTATAATAACAATTAACAAGTAACAATAGAAACTTGACTACAATCACCTACAATGCATTCAAAAAGCACTTGAAAAGGAAAAGTGGTCCTACGCAAACTAAAAACTTACAAAGAAGCTCATCCATCAACGCGGCGGGACTTAAGCGTTTTCCTAGTGTAACTACGAAGTGGGAACTATTCTTTTTGTCGATCGGTTGATCGTCGCCGAGCTCATGAGCCATACTTATTCGTAATAAATTATGAGGTCATACTCGAAGTTAAGCAATAGTATAATAATGTTCCTATTTCAAATAAATGAACAAATTCTAATACTAGAATGTAATTAATCGTATGAACACTGAATATGCATTACTCACTTTTCCTCAGACGTTCGTCATTCATTAACAAATTGTTTCGTAATACAATTTATTGAAACATGTTACACGCATAAGCACAAAAGAATGATTGTCGAGTGGTCCCTATCTATGGCGGTCAATCCTTCCACATTGCTTCCATTTTCTGTTTATTCAAATATAAGGTTATTAAAACACTATTTTATCGTTTGTAAATTACTAAATATATCAAATGAGTTAGGAAACATAACAAAAAGTACTGTAGTAAATCCTAAGTTGACCCATCACGTTGAAGGCATATTACCATCTCAATGTGATACAAAAGAAGGATATTCGAGATTTTTATGTCAGGTTCATGCTTTTGCTTTGTGAAAATGGCTCAACACGTATTTATTTCAATACAATAAGCAAATTCTAAGCTAAGCTACATTCCATTGCTTGGAGTCGTCTCTAAATGTCAGGTAACCGCACATGCCCAAAGAGCTCGAATATTGGACCGCGAAAGGTAATCTACAAATTGCAGTGTGTGCATCAATTTCCCTCTTATTCAGTCAACTGCTTCATTTGAAAGGGGATTTAGCCGAATAAAATAATATGAAACACGTTTGGTCTCGAATTGAAATAAGAGTATAGGTGGTCATTTCCACCCCTTCAAGAGTTTATTCCACAATCAGCATTCAACGGTTGGACCAGGTCACTGGTACTATATACAGGCATAATGCTAGTAACTTATACGGTACATACAAGACCATTGCATAGCTTCTACATCAACTTGTTAATTAAAGAAAAAGCATTATGAACCGTAATGATAGTGCGAAATTAAAAGGTGAAACTACAAATCTTGACTGCTGCAAAAATGAATTGGTTTCATAAGTTACTCGTAGATTCATCCACCTATAGGTCACTACAAGTTTTAACTTGTAAACATATTATGTTTTACTAAAAGAGTCAGTACTCCGTAACAATGTAGCGAAAAATAAAATATTTCCCTACCAAATCAGGCGTTTGCTAAGGGTGCCTCTTCACGGTTTCCTCGCGCCTCGCGCCTCGCGCCGGTGGCACCGCGTGCAAGACATGGTTACAAGATTTGCAGACCCTGCTTATAATGCGGCCGTGTTATTCGCTGTTCGTGACGATGAGTGGATATACGACTGCTGAAACCTACGTTCATTTCCTCGGTAGCATGCCGATACACAGAGCAGCACGGCAAACTCGATTACTTACAAATGGCAAAATACCAAGTGGAGTGGAAGTAACTTTAACAAGCATGTGGAGAGTAAAAATCACTTTAACACGCATGTGGCAATTGGAAGTCTCGATTACTACAAGCATTTTGCGAAAACCATGTTAAAAAGTGGAATGTCAAGTGTAAGTCACCTGCGCAAAACATATTGCCAAGTGTGAGTCACTTTTACAAGCATGTTGCCAAGTGTGGGTCACTTTTACAAGCATGTGGCGCAAAACAAGTTGACACAAGAGAGTCACTTTTACAAGCATGTGGCGCAAAACATGTTGACAAGTGGAATGCTAAGTGTACGTCACCATAGAGGCATGTGGCAAATGGAAGTCACTTTTTCAAGTATTTTGCGAAAACCATGTTAAAAAGTGGAATGTAAAGTGTAAGTCACCTGCACAAACCATATTGCCAAGTGTGAGTCACTTTTACAAGCATGTTGCCAAGTGTGGGTCACTTTTACAAGCATGTGGCGCAAAACATGTTGACAAGTGGAATGCTAAGTGTACGTCACCATAAATGCATGTGGCAAATGGAAGTCACTTTTTCAAGTATTTTGCGAAAACCATGTTAAAAAGTGGAATGTAAAGTGTAAGTCACCTACACAAACCATATTGCCAAGTGTGAGTCACTTTTACAAGCATGTTGCCAAGTGTGAGTCACTTTTACAAGCATGTGGCGCAAAACATGTTGACAAGTGGAGTGGGTCACTTTTACAACAAGCATGTGGCGCAAAACATGTTGCCAATTATGAGTCACTTATACAAGCATGTGGCGCAAACCATTTTGAAAAGTGGAATGCTAAGTGTACGTCACCATAAAGGCATGTGGCATATGGAAGTCACTTTTTCAAGTATTTTGCAAAAACCATGTTGAACAGTGGAATGTCAAGTGTAAATCACCTGCACAAACCATATTGCCAAGTGTGAGTCACTTTTACAAACATGTTGCCAAGTGTGGGTCACTTTTACAAGCATGTGTCGCAAAACATGTTGCCAATTATGAGTCATTTTTACAAGCATGTGGCGCAAACCATGTTGAAAAGTGGAATGCTAAGTGTACGTAACCATAAAGGCATGTGGCAAATGGAAGTTACTTTTTCAAGCATTTTGCGAAAACCACGTTGAAAAGTGGAATGCCAAGTGTGTCACCTGCTCAAACCATATTGCCAACACTTTTACAAGCATATTGTCAAGTATGGGTCACTTTTACAAGCATGTGGCGCAAAACATGTTGACAATGTGAGTCACTTTTACAAGCATGTGGCGCAAAACATGTTGCCAAGTGTGAGCCACTTTTACAAGCATGTGGCGCAAAACATGTTGCCAAGTGTGAGCCACTTTTACAAGCACATGTCGCAAAATATGTTGCAAAGTGTGAACTATTTACAAGCATGTAGCGTGACCCATGCATGTTTCTAAGTGAAAGTCACTTTTAGAAGTACCTATGTGGAGTAAACCATGTTTCCAAGTGTACAAACATGTGGCGCATACCATGTTGGTAATGATATCTTGTCATGTTTTCTTACATTAAAGAACCGAGAAGTGGAGGTTTTTGCCCACTTTGTGTATTTGAAGAGGCTTGGAAAAATAACTACTTGTTCGGCATGTCATACAAACACAGTTCCGCAAACAGTGGGCAATGTGATTATATCCATGTGTTAGAAACATTCGCTATGTCCTCGTTAGCGTATTGTACATGAAATGTACCTGTAGCGTTTTCTGCATTTACAACAAATACTGGATGCAAATTGTTGTTTGTTGTTGCATAGATATTCTCATACCTTCATATGCACACACCCAAAGAAAATAATAAGAACAATTACAATGAATATACAAGTTTCTTCAATACTCACAGTTTTTCTTTCTGATTTGAGCATTCAAAATGTAACACTTTATTATTTTCATGTTATTATTCCTGTCCACGAACGCCTAAATATGAAGTTATAACATTATTTAACATTATGCATTTAGCATGATTACTTATCGTTGTCGTATTAAGGCAATGTTCTTGTTTCGATTGTTTTGATTGAAGCATACACTCCCATGATTGCGATATTATCTGATTTTTTTGTAAGAATTATAAGATTTGGATAGCTGATTTTAAATAACTACTTATACATAATATACCTGTTACGACAGGAATTGTGATATTTAGAAAATGTAAATATTTAATACAATTCAGAAGTTAAAAAATCCATCCCGATCGGAGTTCGAACCCGAGTCTCCCACATTCCGGGCAGGCGCCTTAGCCAACTAGACCACCGAGACGGTAACTATTTAACTTCTGAATTGGAGTTGCATTATCGATTTAAATGGTTGGAACAGTATACTCCAACGAATATCTGTTGCCTTTGAACTGACCAAAGAAACGTGTGTTTCTTAAATATCTTGCGTTTTATGATTTTTGTTTTTTTCCAGCACAAAGTATACTCAACGTGCATTCGTACTGGCAAACGCATAAAATCGATGCATGCAACCAAGATAACAAAAAATAAACAAGTCCTTTAGTCACAGGTAAATTAAAGCTATAATTACAAAATCAGCTAACCAAATAATAAGAACTTTTGCGAAAATAGGGCACGAAAATGTAATAAATTCGCAATTATGGAAGTATGGATCGACCAGAAAAAATCGGCTTGGTCCACTGAAAAGGTGAATTTAGATGTTCTTACACCATAACTACAGTTTTATACACAATGAATATCGTTTTTTTTGTGCACGAACGATTTTTTGAACAAAATATTACCAAGAATATAAATTTGAAAAAAGTGCCACCGACAGGATAATGCAATTCCTTGTACACATTTGTAATGAATATGATGCATTCCACTGCAACGACGTGGCAGTTTCTGAAGGCAACGTGGACGTGTGGCGAGGCAAAGCCGTAGGGAATCAAGCGGTCGAGCTTCAATCTTGATAACAATTTTCCTCTCAGTTCCAAGTGACAACATACAAGCAAGAGGTGACAAGCTGATTTGCGCGCTTTGTGTAAATTATCAAGCCGAATGTAATTTGAGTAGCGTAATTTGAACAGTTCGCCAAGAGTCGTGTCAGAGTTGAAGCTCGTGCGGGCACCGTGTTGACAATCTTGTGGTCTGCCGGCGCGACCCGCCACCTCCACGGCTTGCTGGTGTCGGTGTAACAAGTGAACAGAATAGATCCAGCGGGGCCGGGAGGCGGGGGAGCTAACTGCCCCGCACGGCGGTAACCAGTAACCGGTAATGGCAGGGTATGCTCGATATTGAAATCTTGGGAGTCGCACCTGCTACATATGCACAAGAATCCTGACCCTATACGATCAACGCGACGTAGCTATTTCTTCGAGATCTTCACACCATCTTCCCTCCCCCGCTTGCCGCTTCATCACCCCAAATCATTTCTTTCAATCTCTGGAAGAAAATCGGAGAATATTCCCGGGCCACCGGGCCAACAAATAATCGACAAGGGTGTCAACCAAGAAATAAAAGCAATTTCCCAGATACCCATCTATTCATTTTTTCATCGCGTGTGCCTTGCACGGTCCTATATGAGCGGCAAGGCAATCATCCTGTCCCGCTAGATGGCTGGAACTGCCACCGCTGTTTTAACTGTATTTTAGGCTGCGTTGCGCGACCCTCCATTTAGTAAAAGGTGATAGTGTGGTCGACATTTGTCAAGATTTTTATTATACGAACTGCTCTGCCTCGATAATACGTTTTGTCTTTTTATTAGTAAGAGTGTTGGGGGGTGAGAGTCTGATGAACGAGCGTGTCATCGGGGGTCAGCGACGGACGGACAAACAGCCCCTCCCACATTCAAGTCGGAGGTTCGACGTCTTGCGGTGCTCGCGATGCAACGTGCGCTCCCCTTTTTGCCGTCCTCAACAATTTGGTTGCAGGGGTCGGGGCGAGTAAATGGCAGCCGGTCGGCCATTAGCCTCTGCCCAGTAGAGAGCCGAGTAGACGGTCATTTGGCTCGCGCTTCGCCAAGTCAGCAGTCTTCGTCTCGTTGTCACGGAGCCAGGTGGGTGCAGGAGAGACTGTCACTGCGTGGCTCCTCTTCCTCAGAACAAACCCACAGATGCTAAACAAACACCGGTTTTAATTGGAGTAGCATTGTTTCCCGACGCGGGAGGTTATGTTCACTCGGGTTGGTACACGGGCTACCCTCCTTCCCGCTTTTTATCGCGTTCTCGGGAGAAAACCCAGTCCCTCAAGTTATTATTACATAGCAAGCAGATGAGGATTACAAAGTTCGACCAAATGAAAAATGAGATACACTATTTTCTTACAGCACGGGGGAATGCAAACCTTTCTTTTGCGTGGCTTGGCTTGATTCTACCCCCGCCCGCCTGCCCGAGTCTCGTGTCAATATTGGTCTTGCACTGGAGTGGCGGCTGTATTCGAGACACCCGTACAAGCTATTGGTGCCTTCGTACAGCATTGCTTGATCCGTAAGAATATAATTACCCTTTTGTCAGAGAGCTTAAAATACTAGTGACAGAGAAAAATGAGGGAGCCCACAAGCAGCCTGGTAGACCTCATAGACCCGGGAGCACCGAGTATGTGACTAGCAATCGGTCACTCGACAAACTGTTCAACTAAATAAAAAAATCAATGCGAATCAAACACCTCGGAAAATTATCGTTAACAATTCAATGTTTTGTTACTAGAAAATGTTATTTAATATCTAGTATCAAGTATCAACATTAAAACATGAGATATAATTACAATCCCGCCCACGGGATAATTAAAACATCTGTGTGGAGTTAATGATTTTAAACACCTATAAGTTGTAACTGACCATAAACAACATGTGTTTCACAGTGGATATAAGATGAATGCTAACTATATGCAACTGGTAATGTAACTAACATAACATAAGCACTAAGTAGGCCCTGTGCCTAGTATTAAATATGACAGTAGGCCCGAAATAAAGTATTTTCGTTTGATGCTGAACATGTTCGTGCATAACTATGAATCATAGTAGAGTAGCTTAATTAAGTTTCAAATGCCTTATTGACGAGGAGAATGTTCTTATACTATGGTGAATACAAGCTCAAAGTAACCAGGTTCCTGTGTGTTTCAGTAATGTCGTGTGGTCAGTTAGCATTAGCAGAGTCTGCACAATGCACCGCCCGAGTGTGTTACAAAGATACGACTTCACTTTCATGTAGGCGAATTTAATTAAACGAGCAACAATTATAAAAATGAAAACAAAGCAACAATAATACAACGGAAACAATATAAATAAAGGCAACATGAATTCATCACTTGCCAGCTATCAAAATTTGAATATGTAGGTGTAGGCTACATATGGGATTAAGATAAATAAGCAGTGATATTTGTAAAATAAATACCTGTCGGCACACGTTCTATGAGGCCTGAGAGAGCCTGCAGGCTGGTAAACCCCCTAGAATAACTTCAGTTGTTTGAACAGTACGAATGTATCACCAATGTCCATGCCCCATGTGAATATTAAGTATATTGAAACGTAAATAGATAAATTTAAATCTGGATCCTGTACGAACTCTCCTAGAGCGAAAGGAATACGTACGAATGTAGGGTTGTATTTGTAAAGGATAAATTGCGTTCTTATCTCCGGGGCTTACAACTTGAAATTACGTAGCAATCGGTCATCCGTCATTGGCCAGCCTTGCAGTCAGAAGATGGGGCCGAATTACGAGGTGCCACAGCGGTCACTGGCTCATTCATACCCCTACCCCAACCACAAACCCTGCCAATAATTTATCTTGAATATTTTTTTTTTCTTTGTCGATAAGCCAATACTTGAGTGCAGTAAAGTGAGGCAAGTGTCTAATTCCGACACAACACCCTGCGATGTCGACTGCTTAACGAGAGAATTATCAAGCAGCCGGCTTAGCTGCTCCTCCGAGTACTTCTTTCTGTAAGTTCTCATTTCTTGCGCCCGCCATGCCGCCAGAGATAAGCAAAGCCTGATGAATGGGGACAACGGTTGTTTTTCAAGACTTGTTTCCCACCTCTAGTAGGGAATGGGGGTGAAATATCTGGGATAAAACCTTAACATTTTTCACGGCTTGGCAAGTCAGATTGAGATTTAAGAAGTGAGCGGAGGGGTTGGATTGGTGGTCAAAGAACTCCCCCATCTGCGCATGCAAGACTTGAATGCTGGAGCGTGGTTCCACTGCATTCCGATATCACTTCAACAGTTTACTTTTACCCGCCGCAAGAAACAATTAACAATGTCGGTGTCGGTGTCGACATTTGTCAATATTTCAATGTCACCATCAGGAACAATGGAAATACTATAACGCAGTTAGAACTAAGGTGATTTAGCAAGCCAAGTTTGTGAATATATTTGCTGAAGAAAGTTCCTCTACCTCTATAGCACTACTTCGTTTAAGATTTTCACTTCGCATGACATAGTTGGTTAGATTGGACTTTGGGGAGTTTCTTCGTGGCCAATATTTACCAATTTAACCCCCTTGAAGTTTGACCGCAGTCGGCCTACATGTGATTGATATTGTAGGTTTACACCTTACACAGGACGCGAGCGCCGGCCAATGCCACAAAGAAAGGAACCATTCTCACCTACCGAACACACCCCATATATAGTTCTCCTCGTTCTTTTCAAAGCTCACTTCGATCGACTAAAATGGCTTTACAGTACGTTACAACCGATAATTGCTGTTAGAAAAAGTTTCGAGTATATAGGCTCGTTAGTTAAATGGGCAAATGTCAAGTGAGCGACCACCCTCCCGCAATCTGGCTGGAATTAGTGGAAAGGGATTTATCGAACGTCATTCCGCATCTTCTATTCGACACTTAAGATAGAGGTGCTAGATAACAAGCAAGCTCACTTTTCGATCAACCACACAGCTCTTGAAGATCTTCACTCAATTGAGCAGATAGCCAATATTCCGCACGGTCCGGCCCGGCCCGACTTTTACTTTCCATAGCGAATTTGCCACACTTTCGGTAAACAATGCCCTATCTAATTGCTTTTACACCCTTGTTGCCAAGCAACCCGCTACTTCGCAATCAACTGCCACTGGATAAATACAGAAGCCCGATTTTTAAGGCAACTTTTATTTGGAATTCGGATTCCCCTCTTTCCCCCTCCCCTGCTGTAACCCCATCTTGTTTTTATCAAGGCACGTCGTTCCTTAATTTCGGTGAAATATAATCGAAGAGGTGGATAAGAGGTAGAATGTAATTCCCAATGCTGATCGGGGTAGGGTGGGGATGGGGGTGCTAACGATGCCTAGTGAAGGAAGGGGTAATTCAGTGGACACCTCGCCGGCTGATGCTTCCACAGTGCGCGTATGTCCATCATACACGCTAAGAATTGACATGCATAATATGAGAGTGTGATGCTTTGAACGCGTCTTGGTTGGAGAGGGCACGGTGCATGTATGCCTGACTCTGACTGGGTAGAATGCGTGTCGTGCTATCGCGCTTGTAGGGGGATACGGCTCTAGTCAGGCGAGGAATTGTTTATTGTCTCTTAGAAGAAATCAGAACAAGGATTTCCGACATTTACTTACACCTACATTATTATGGATTCTAGGAATTTGAAGCCTCACTTCAACTGCTTTTGGTACAATATGTAACAGTCCAGCAACTTATCTACCTATCATAACATTTATCACGTTAACTTGTTGGGGATCATTATGTTTTTGATTAAGCACAGATTAAAACATGCGCATTCTATGTTTCCATAAAGCTTGATAACAAAGTGGCAAGATGGTTAAATCTGTAGATACCACTTACGTGTGCCATTTCTTGACGGCAAATAGCAACAATGACTTGTATAAAAATTCATTGCTATACATGCCATGTTGCCATAACCAGAATATTTTGGACGGCAACTGGGAAGAGTGTCTTGCACGGTTGCTTGTCATGCAGGCAGTGTTGCCCTAATCACAATACACCAAGGTTCGTTGACGGTAACTGGCAACGTTGTCTTGTGAGGGTGCTTATCGTGTCAAAGAGACCATGGCGACGTAGACGATAAAGCTTGATAATAACTGGCAACAGTGTAAGTGTTTTGTAGTTGCGTGTAGTATAGTGGCAGTGTTGTCATGTCACCCATTCCGCCCCCCGTTATTTAACGAGCTTTCTAATTAGAAACGCTTAAAAATTTAACACATGAATCGCATCCACTTTCTCGCAACACATCCACGCTCGCACGCACACGCTCGCACGCACACGCGTAGCGTACGGCGAGCTTTCACCGCGGCGCGGAGGCGTGCGCTGCATCCTGCAACTGTAAGGCATGCGACCGCGAGCCAACTGACGACTCAACCTGATTGAAACGAAATCAACATCGAGTGTGGGGTTATTTTTTAAGATGAAAACAGAAAATAATGGATACATTATAGAGTTTGTATCCCGTAAATAATTGAAATCATTATCGACGTTTCACTGAATCTAAAGAATGTTTCTATTGGCTATTAAAAACCACATACGTTCTTCTCTTGTTAATAAACAAGCACACCGAATTCAGCTCGACCATCGTGTAAGAGTATCATCGATAATACAGTTTTCTGAAGGAATGTAAACCAAACGATTCCAAGCAACCATAAACCAAAGACAAAATAGGGAACAAACCTCCCGTATAAGCATCACTTTCCTGTCTGTGCGTATGTCACTGGTGTTTTGTTGGTATTGCCCTTCAACAAGGATGATACTGGACTGCACCTGAAGGTAAGGGGGGAGTGGCCAGCCCCTCACATCCGTGACACGCCATCTCCACTCGCAAACAAGCGACGAACATTCTTACCCGGCGCCTCCACCAAACTATCAACGCAAGGTGAATTATTTTATTTTTCCATTTCTCTTCGGCAAACAGTTGATTTAGTAGCTTCGCTCCCTCTTAGGGTACTCCCATACCGGTTTTTGTTCAACTTATGCTCAATTGTTCATTTGTAGATTAAATAACTGAGACATTTAAACATTAACCATTGCGCTGTCCTACTTGGATGCATTTTGTTGGGAGAAGCCGAATAAATCAACTGTGTGACCTAAAAAAAACACACGGCTTTCTTCCACACTTTTACAAACTTGCCCGACTTGTTCAATAATATAGATTTACATATATATAGTATATCTATCACGGTTTGTGACTAGTGGGTAGCAAGCGCACGAGGTTGCTTGTATGGGTAACGAATTAGAGCAAGTATATAAAGACATTTCATTCACCTGTATTGGTTTTAACTATATGAATTCATGGTGAAAACACGGGGATCATGTTAAAAATTGACATTCATTTCGTCTCCACTCTAGCGCTGTGTAAGCCTCCAAATATCAAGTTTTGTCTCGTGAATTTCTTAGCGTTGACATCCCGTTGTTGATGTGTTTCAAGTCAAACAAACACAATCATCTACAATTTGTCATATTATATATTATATATTCCTTTACAAAAACATATACATATAAATTATTATATAGTTAAAAATTATTATAAATATAAATATAACATAACAAAAATTGCTATAACTATAGTTGGATTTGAGTGTGAGTTGGAGAATTTCTTACTTGTCTGCGCCCATCTGTACAATATTCCCACTACGGCAAATATGTTGTGACATCATTGGTTGGTATTGTAGAAGCCACCCTGAGATGTCTATTCGTGTGGCACGTTGGTTCAGTCATTACAGAACCTGCTTCCAAGGCAGAAGCTCCCGTATTCGAATAAGCTTCAGACAGATGATGTCTAGCTTCCGATCTAGACGTCTTGGTATGAGTGAACCTTCACTTTGAAACCGTAGACGCAAACGAAGCGGCGTACGTATATCTCGATACACTCCACTAAAATAAATATTAATTTGTAGGATTAGCCTCGTTGATTCTGTTACCGCCCGCGGGTGACTCATGCCCAAACAATTGCTCTAAATGTGATTTCAACAGGTACACAAAATAGCGCGTGCACGATGGAAAGATTTTACGGCCCGAACGTTTCCAAAGTATGCAGGGTTAATAGCGCTGTGTATGCCATGCCACATTTTGTGAACCCTGTGTGCTCTGTTGCTGTTCCGTTGGGCTCTCTAGTCTAAACCGTTTATGCTCCATCCCGCGCTCTTTGGTGGGCCAGTACTCGCTCGTCGATTGTATTTGTGACATCAGGGTTGCCCTCCTTGAAAATCAGTTCTGTGACTGAGTGTGTATAGCAGTGGCGGATCTAGGACATAATCATGGGGGGGGGGGCGATTTGCGTGTGCATGTACAGTCGTGGGAAAGGGACTAGGCGCGGACGCACGGGGGGTATGGGGGGCGGAGCCCCCCAATTATTGCGCCGCAGGCGAAAATTTTGAAAATCAGGTTTTTAGAGTGCATTTGGTTCGTTTTAGAAAAAAGTGGTGGGCGGAATGCAATACGGAAACAATGTAGTTTGTGTGCACCAATTTGTTTTATCGTCATGTCGAGCTTACAATTTACAGCATTGGCCTAGATTGCAACATTATTATAAACGTTTGATCTTATTTTCAATTCATCATTTTATTTATTTATTAAACGTCTATCCTATTTAGTTAAAAAACGATTCACATAGGAGGACAACTTAATAAATCGAAGTACACTGATGCAGACACATTTCAGAGGCAAACTGATAATTTCTGACAACATAAAGGAAAGTTGATTTTTATTGGAAGTTTGAAATAAATAGCGCCGCAGGCGAAAATTTTGAAAATCAGGTTTTTAGAGTGCATTTGGTGCGTGCACAATAACATAATAAAATCATTTTTTTTCATTTTTAAAGAATCATGGGGGGGCGATCGCCCCACCGCCCCCCCTGTATCCGCCACTGGTGTATAGACTCTTAAATACGATTTTATTGATTTCTTCTGGCTACCTGGTGACTACGTAGCGACTAAGTAGCTAGAACTATATATGGATTCGAAATTTATTTGGAATGAGGAATGATACAGAATATTTAGAGTATTATTTAGAGTCGTAAGATGTATGAATGTCCACACATCAACATTTATAGCAAACTTCAATGTTAACACCGATGCCATGAGGACTCTTAACGCCCGTTTCACACTGGGACTGATGTATATGATTAGAAATACATTCGTTCGAATGAGAGTGTTTACACTGTGGCCACTGCAGGGTTCGGCCAAGTCACAATGACCCAACAGTGTCTCTAATCCATACCAATGCATTTCTAATGACATAGCCCAGTGAGACCGGATTCTCATTCCCAATATGAAGCAGGCTAAACAAGCCAAGTTTTAAACACTTAATATTTGATTGAGTGTCATCTTTGCTTTGGTGAAGATAAAATATTGTATTTTCTTATGGATGTTTATTTTATGGCTTATATACGACGTGAAACAAATGCTTGTAATGTGGCACTCTGTTAGTACAATCCACAGCTTAGGCATTTCATTCTACAGATATTGAACATTTCGTTCCCAGTTTGAAGAGAGCTACGGAAGTAGATGACGCCTTCTCCCCGACCAGCGTCCGGTTGAAGGAAGTTGTCGACTCATTGATTCAGAGATAACCAGTTTCACTGATAATCTAAAGAACGAGCCATATATATATATAGGTGTTATGTCCATTATTCGTTAATTTATCACTGCATAGGCGTTAAGTAAAATAACGCTTTCTTTAAAATAAAACACGGAAATAAATTAAGAACAAAAGATGCAAACTTTCTGAAAATATTGGAACAACAATTTCTTACCTGTCACAAAATGCTTGAACAGCTCCCCTTGCTAAATCTGAGCAGGAAGCTATGATAGATTGCTGTATGACCCTTCCCTCCCACCCTCGACTTTCAAACCGAATCAGAAAAGAACTCTTTGGTTCCTCTTAATGCGGCTTTATTAAATACTTTACCGCGTGCCAAGTTTTCTAAAAGTTTTCTTCGTGTTCCCCCTTCTTAAAGCAACTTTTAGATTGACTGCTCCCGGCTTCAAAGTTGGCCGCATGCATATTAATTCCCTATAATCATTGGTAGCTGACTAATGTGCAATGTATGCAATTTTACTCGATATTTTTAAAATTATTTCACGGTCGAAAGGGGCCGTGTACGCCAGTAGTTTTGTTGACTTGGTAATTTTCTTGGCGGAGGGTTTTTTCAAGTTAATGATGGCAATATTTCGCTCAGTTTCCTCTGGACAGGCCATTAGACTAACTTAACGAAGGAACTTTCCCCACCATCACCAGCAGTGGTTGAGGTGGTGGCCCTAAAGCATGCCATGGTCAGCAAGCATCTCGGGCTCACTCCGAAGACGCTCACACAACACTTCGACCTGATTATTTAAACAATAGTGACTATTGTTATAGTGATCATTATGAATAATATATGGACGTATTCGAACATAAGGTGTCAAAACAAATTATATTATATTATATTCTCTGCAAACAACGTCAACGCCAACGCCAACGCCAACGCCAATGCCAACGACGACGACGACGACGACGACGACGACGACGACGACGACGACGACGACGACACAACAACAACAACAACAACAACAACAACAACAACAACAACAACAACAACAACAACAACAACAACAACAACAACAACAACAACAACAACAACAACAACAACAACAACAACAACAACAACAAACGACATCAAGTTCTTTGGACAATGACAATGGAGGACCAAGCCGCAAGCAAAAGAATTGAAGAAAAATCTGAACTCGAGGCCTTCAGTCTGCACAGACGATACTGTGTACATACCACAGAAACGTCAAGATTATATAAAGTAATGGAACAGCGACCCGCAAAACACATTACCTCTAATATTTCAGGGTGCTTTATGTCAGGTTTGATAATCATTTCTAATAATGATAGTATTTGTTATAAAGTTATATTTTTTGTATTATTAAACCAAATTTGTTTGCACAAACAAACATACATATTTATTAATATATAAAAAGCCCGCAAAGCCCAGTTAAAAAAGCTCATCTATGACATAAAAAAACTATCATTTAACCAAAAATTAACCGTAGACTAGTGAAAGGATATAATAAAAATACATATAACAAAAGCAAAAACTGTAATAATTGTATACCTAAATCAAGCAGATTATTATATACTTGTATTTAAAATGATCTGCAGTGTATAGGCTAGTGTAAATTTCCATCAATCATCCAAATCTCATCAATTACAATAAGCGCATCCATCACTGTAGAATATCATTCATAGTTATTTAGTTATTTAGTTGTATCATTTGTGTATCATAATAGACGTATATATAAGTAAATGGTAGTGAGACACATATTATGATGTGGTATGGGGCATGCTCTAATTCTCACTACCATCAATTGTTTGACTGGTATTGTTTTGTGTAATGTGTATTATGTCATGACAATTGAAAATAAATAAAAATAATAATAATAATAATAATTATAATAATAATAATAATAATAATAATAATTTTAATCCCTTAATTTTAATATCTCTTATCTCTCCAACTCATGATATTTAAATAAAATAAATTAATTGGTGGTAGCTTTTGAAATTCTCTAGGGATAATACACAGTAATGTTCATATACCATATTTATTGACGCACGAGGGAACTAAGTATTTAAGCGATAGCGCAGCGATAGCGCAGCGATAGCGCAGCGACACAATAATTAGCCTATCGTATTTAGCATTGAATTTATCCTTGAAATAACAAGGGAGAGAAAATCGAAAGGTAAATTAGGACGAAATTGGCAACAGTGCACAAATTTGACGCTTCAAAACAAAAAGATCACAATTTGGTGCGATAATTTTACTTTCTGCAGTGAAGCTAAGTGATAAAATAAACCATACATAATAACACAAAATAATTAAGTGTCAAGATCATCGGTCGTAGAGCAGGAGGTTCTGGTTTCGAGTCCCAGTCGGGGTGAAATTTTACTACAATTATTGATATAATATCATACACTGGTGGTAAGGCACATGTTGTTATGGGGCCTTGCTCTACTCTTGCCACCAGCAATGTGCTTGTATTACTGTAATTCAATCATGTTGAAAATAAATAATAACAATAATAATAATAATAATAATAATAATAATAATAATAATAATAATAATAATAATAATAATAATAATAATAATAATAATAATAATGATAATAATAATAATAATAATAATAATAATAATAATAACTACAGGGATATGTCCTTGAAGCGGGATTATGCCTACATGCATAGTCAGTTGATGGGATAATACTAACAGTACCCGGCGCCTAGTGCTTATTACAGATATGGAAGCAGCTCAAGATTATGAACTAAGCATGCTACAGAATAATAATTGTGACCACCTGTAATACTTGACTGAGTGAGCGTCGCTGAAGGTCGACTGGTTTATTATGACGTTACATGTGTAGTGTAGGGCTGCTTCCATAATGACAATTTTGAATTTACATAGATTGATTGGATATTGCTTAACGTCTCATATTTATGCAACTTGGCTAATCGAGACGAAGGGAGGGACGTAAGGGATGACGCGGAGGGGCAAGGGGTGGACAGGCCTGTGCTGGTCAGAACCAGCCACAAGCGTATGGGGAGGGCAGGGGTTTCCCCACGTCGTGGTCGTCTCCGTTTGTGTCATCATCCGTCCGTGTTGTCATTGTCGTCGCCGTCGGGGAGGTAGTCAAAGGGAAGGGGACAGTTCCCCGACGACGACCCAGATTTACAATAGACTTTACGATACTTTATATAATACTTTATAATATACAGTACAGTGCATTAATAGTAGCAAAATAGGCATTTACATAAGATACATAAGATATGATTATAGGTACATATATAATGAAAATATGTAAATAAATCACCATTATTTAGTATATTGCTATTAAAATATCTACGTATGATTCTTTTATGTAGGTTTATATATAATAAGGAATTTATTGACAATCGTAATCATCTTTACTATAAGTCTAAACGAAACCAATAGATGTAAATGCATCGGATGGGGACTAGAAAATAAAGAAATTAATAATCATTGTAAGTGGATGCTCATGCAAAGTAATAGTTAGTCGATTTCAGCCTGTCCTCACATAGTAAGTTATACTTCTGTGCACGTGTGTGCTGTGGTAAACTTGGACTAGAAATGTGAGCCTGTCCTCACATAATAAGTTATACTTCTGTGCACGTGTGTGCTGTGGTAAACTTGGACTAGAAATGTGAGCCTGTCCTCACATAGTAAGTTATACTTCTGTGCACGTGTGTGCTGTGGTAAACTTGGACTAGAAATGTGAGCCTGTCCTCACATAATAAGTTATACTTCTGTGCACGTATGCTGTGGTAAACTTGGACTAGAAATGTGAGGCTGTGATACGTTTCGTTTCAATTCCAGGCAAATTTTATTTTATTATTAACCAAGTCTGAAATTCAATACAGATTCAGGTACGGATTAATTCAGTATTACGTTCCAAACAGCGGAAATGTGGTCAGCTTATTGACATTTTATACAAAGTTTCAGTAGTTGCTAAAATAATTTCGTGATAAGTTACACGAGCGATTTGGCTGAAATGGTTTACCTCGTACTGTGTACCATCCAGACAAAGATGATTAACTTCTGTACATCCTTCATACGGGTTCGGTTTCAATTCTACGGTCTTGGTAGCACAATAAGACGTGTTAGAGGTCTGGGGCTAAGTCCCATCCACCGATAGCAAAGTTGCATAGAGAATATTGTTTTGAATTTTGGCAACCATAAGCGCCTATTTTGCCTCAGTATACGTATTTAGTGAATTTAATTTCAACTGTCCAACGCTGTTCAACATGAAAACATAAAACATCAAATATGTTGGACCAACAAGTACCCTAGCTAGCCAATACACATTACACTTCACTAACACAAGGTTCCCCCACATCATGATAATAAGTTCTGAAATTTGAACAAACTGAAACTCTGAGCTCTGAAACAAGAAACTTTGTTGTAAAGAAATAATTGTCACGTGGACAAGACGGTGTTACAAATAGAATACAAAATAAGCCTTCCTACCCAAAAATTATGAGCAGGAATATATCCGGGGTAATCGTTATTTAATTTACTATAATCATCTATACTGGACGTAATTTTATCAAACCGAAAATTAAAAAAAACAGTTTTGCCAATGTCAGATGATCATAATAACTGCCAACTATGTCAGTAGTTTTGTTCAACTATAATATTTAAGAACATTTAAAATTAATCGATCGATTCACTTAAAAAACATTATAACAATGTGTTTTAAAATGTACATGAAATTAATAACTTAGATGTTTGCTCATCCATAAAGGTGATTCCAAAGAATGAAAATGAAACCCTCACAATGCCACCATCGAAACTTTGTGTGTTAATGGTTTACCCATTTGTCTACATAGATTGCCTCGACGTTTGCAATATACATATTATAAAGTGTCCACACCTAATACTACACACGAGGCAAATCGCCACGGCAGGTTTAGTAAAACTGATTATTCTGGCTGCCTGTTTACTCCCGGCTATACAACATGATTACATCGCGTTTGTTTAGGTGATCACGGTTTTCTAGTGTGCCACTTTGGAGCTTACGTCTAACGTTGTTAAAACCTTCAATCTAATATTTCATACGCTGAGACAAACTCTGTTATAGAAGCAATTATATGTATGGGTGTGTGGAAGCTTGAGAGTCGCTTTTAGTCCGCGTTGTGCGTTGCCAATTTACCCTTGCAATGTGTTTCTTTAACTACTGTTAATTAAAACAGTACACCCTCTTGACAAATCATATTAAAAGTTAATTCTGTTTACATTTTTAGGTTGGCAATGCAATTTTCTACCCGAAAGTTTAAACAACACGTATTTTATTTGTACCTACATGATTACTAACATGCTGGCATACGTTAACTTTGTTTTTCTGATATTCCTAGAATTTCCTTCACCTGTTGCCATTGTTTATTTGAAAATATAATTAATTCCCTGCTGTGAGAAGGAGCGATTGTTGTTTGTTGGTGATCTTGTCACATAAATTTCACGTTCACGACATTTCAAAGCTCGTTTAGAATCGGATTAACTAATTACAAAACCCCATACAAAGAATAGATGACAAAGCTTATCTCAAAGTTTAAGTTTAATGTTAGGTAAGGCCATAGGAACGTATAGCAAGGGGGACTAACATTGTTAAAAGTATCGACTTAGAAGGGAGGGAATGTAGTGGTGATTGGAATGATTGTGTATTTAATAATTTCATGTCATTAATTACAGTTACTAAATAGGTAAGACATAAAACAAACACCGATAGATAATATATAAATTAGTAACTATTATTTTTTTATAATTTACACAATGACCTGAGATATATTATCAATTATAATGGCATATCTAGACAATGCATTGCAAATGCTGTTTATTTAGCTGATGTGCACAACACGATATGATAAAATAACGATTTAAAAGTTCAGTTGCAAATCAATTATTATAACTCAATGAGAAAGACGATAATTATAAATACACCAAATATAATCAATACCTAACCAACTCGGCACCTCCACCAACATATAAACAAATATTTTCCCCAAGTAAGAATTGTGCAGATATTTGTTATTTGTGGATCACAATATTGAACGTGAGCTTGACAGATACATACACCAATAAATAATAATCACCTTACCAACTCGGCACCTCCACCAAAATATAAACAAATATTTTCAAGTAAGAATTCCTTTATCGCTCGTAGAATGGGCAAATATGATGTTAATTTTCATAGCCAAGGATGTTTTTTACCAGTCTAAAGCAGATTGAACCATTTCCTGAAAACTAGTTGACAAACACAAGACACGTAAGAATTAAAACGACAATGAAAGATAGTTACTCAAATCAATACACCTTGAAAATAAAATTTGTTTATTTAATCAATTAAGCGAACAGGTAAGTGTAGGCAGAAGAAAATAAATAAAAAAGAGGATACAAATTAAAAGTGGTAATAGTTACCAAATTCATAGAGGTCTCATGACCTTGGCCACTCGATTTCTAGGTATTTAAGTAATAGTGAAATAGTTCGTTGTCAACGTCTTGAAATGCACGCGGTCAGAAGTAAATCTATTTTAATTTTATTTAGTTTGTTTAAATTTATTTAGTAAGTTATTTATTATTAAGTTTATAGATAATGTTCCTAAAAATAATGAGCCGGAAAGGAGAACCGACCATTACGGTGACAAACTAAATTGCTAGGCAACAGGCAAAAACAGCCAACAATGTGTAAAAAGTTTATTTTATTTCATTACTTCATGACTTAAAAACTCATTATACTTCTTAAAGTTACATACTTATTACTTTATATTTATATTATATTTACCTAGAAATTAACAACTGATTAAATTTTTTGTTTTAAATGTTGACATGTTGTAAAAGCGTTTTAATGACCGTTTGAATGGGATATCGAACTTATTTTTTTATTTTTTTTATTTATAACATAATTTTTCGTTTACTTTGACTAAAACTATAACTTTGCCAATTTGTGTCCATTTAAAAATGTTGCGCCAAAATGTTCAGAATTTTATCCCCCCTCCCCCCGAAAATGTCAAAACATAATTTTAATAATTAATAAAAATTAATTATAATTTTTTTATAATTAATAATAATAATTAATTCCTTTTCGGCTCACACTACGCGAAATATTACACATTTTACTCTTTGATCCGGTAGTAAACTTTACACAGAGCAACTATAGCACCTAGCTATCGGTGCTATATCCTCGTGGTTCTGTAGGAGCTCTGAAAGTAAGAGACGAGGTCAGAGCAACTATAGCACCTAGCTATCGGTGCTATATCCTCGTGGTTCTATAGGAGCTCTGAAAGAGACGAGGTTTGAGGGTTGGTCTGGGTTAGCGATTCGTAAATAATCAAGCTTTTCATGTACGGAGTTTTTCGTTACGTACCTCTTATGAAGGGGTTTCGTGAGAGGCTAGACCAGATCATGATTAAACTATGTTCTCGGCAAAATCAATAACAAGAGCTACAAACGGATGGCATGAATTATTGTATTCCTTCATTGAGGTTAGCCGGAAAATAAACATGCTGAAAACAAATTACATTCCAAGAAACTATAAATACTGTTGACACAAAGAAAGCTGTTATCAACCAATGACGAAACATAAACGGTACACGAAAGCAAATTCAAAGTCTATAACTAATGTTGTCGGTTGCGTCGTGAACCCGTGTAAAAACAAGTTTTACATGTACTTTGAATCGGTAAAAAAAAGGTTGAACAATATTTACATATATAATATGTTTTTGGAGATTTTCGTGGCCGATATTGATTAATATACTGGGTGTTTCTGTTAAAATGCCACGTATATTTTCATAAGGCCGAGGTTTCGATCAAAATTCACTCATCTTCTTCAGGGCCAATACAACTTAAAATATAAAGAACGAAAACTACATTACTATTGATATAAATACAGAACAAAACTGGGGAAAAAAAGAGAACAAAAATAAAAAAAGGAATCACGGCACACCGAGTGAAATCTTATCAAAACGTTGGCCTAATGAAAATATACGTGGCATTATAACCGAAAAACCGCGTACATTAAAATAAGTATATATATATATATATATATATATATATATATATATATATATATATATATATATATTAATGAATACTTTCGTGGCTAGACATTATGTTAACTTGTTTTATACATATTTGTATTTGTGGTATAAGCCACTCTTGAGTTTAATTTCCACTCAACGTTTCGGAACTAACACTGGAGTTCCTTTATCAAGAGATTGAATTACAAACTGAACATAGAAACAATAACAAAAACAAACACATCAACAAGAAGAAAATAACAAAAGCAGGCATTTAATGAGCTTAAAGCCCTTAAATGGATCATCACTCTAAATCACCACCAGATGATAGAGGCACCACGCCCGCACCAGATAGTAGCACCTCCAGATGATAGTGGCACAACTGCCAGCACCAGATAGTAGCACCACCAGATGATAGTGGCACAACTGCCAGCACCAGACAGTAGCACCACCAGACGATAGTGGCACAACTGCCAGCACCAGATAGTAGCACCACCAGATGATAGTGGCACAACTGCCAGCACCAGACAGTAGCACCACCAGATGATTGTGGCACAACTGCCAGCACCAGACAGTAGCACCACCAGATGATAGTGGCACAACTGCCAGCACCAGATAGTAGCACCACCAGATGATAGTGGCACAACTGCCAGCACCAGATAGTAGCACCACCAGACGATAGTGGCACAACTGCCAGCACCAGATAGTAGCACCACCAGATGATAGTGGCACAACTGCCAGCACTAGACAGTAGCACCACCAGATGATTGTGGCACAACTGCCAGCACCAGACAGTAGCATCACCAGATGATTGTGGCACAACTGCCAGCACCAGACAGTAGCACCACCAGATGATAGTGGCACAACTGCCAGCACCAGACAGTAGCACCACCAGATGATTGTGGCACAACTGCCAGCACCAGACAGTAGCACCACCAGATGATAGTGGCACCGCAGACCGCGACGCCACCCCACTATATAGGCTACTAACGGCGTCTACCGACTCACGCAGAATAAACACATGGCTGTTTTCTTTGTTCCGCTAAACTAAACAACCAACCAGAAATCTAAACAGCAACCAACTCCTAAATTCAATTTGGTCCCCAGCCCCTGCCTCTGCGCGAACAAGGAGAACAACACAAGCTCTTGCATAAACAAAGAAAATTGGATACATTTTTCGACCTCATGAAAACAAAGCGAATTGAGTAGAAGTGTCGACGGTGGCTGGCCATTGGATTGAGGAGTATGATGAGGAGGGTGGCGCGAGCCAGAGTCCTCTTTCGTCTCAAAACAGGCGATATGTGCGGCAAGCATTTCAATAAAACAAACAGTTTTATTCATCTCGTTCCATGCGAAACAACAATACCTAACACATAAGCCAACAAGTCGGCCGAGTGAGACTAAACGAATTCGAGTAATTTCAGTGTGGACAGGCAATAATATGGTGTAGCAGATCGACGACGACCGGGAGGAGGGAACGTGTGGGTGTGGGTGTGGGCGCTGGCAACAGGTTCTATAGTTGGTCGCCGCTCTTCTTCACAACACCCTCTCGAGGACAAGACGCCGATCCCCTCCATCGACATGCGAGAGATGTTATACGTCGTCAGATTTTTCCCGAAATGGTAGTGATTAAGACTGTCACCTCACCCGGCCCTTCCGGCCCTGTTTCCCGCGCCCTCTTCAACTATTTGTCAAATAACCGGGAAGACGGAAGGTCACCTAATTCACATCAAATTATCTTTAAGAGCACTTTTTAATTCCGACATCAGCGTCAGCGTCAGCGTGGTGCGTCATTCCACCTGGCATTTGTCACCCTCTAATTAAAGGCGAAGAAAAGTGCTGAAAACAAAGGATGAAAAATTAGCTTCATTTCTAATTATAACGGCGTGCAAATATCTTAATTTTCGAAAAGTTCATCGAAGACATCTATCATTAAAGAAACTCTCGAAACTTAATATGAGTTTGAAAAATAACTCGGAAAAAGTATCTTTCCCGATGTTTGCGCGCCTCTGTCATGCCCCTGCCCTCCGCCCCTCCCCCCACTCTTCCCTTTCTACTTCCAAATTCTTCCAACTAACTTTATTGTTCGGGGTACAAACGTCATACAGAAAAATACAAGGATTATCTCTTTACGTTTTTTATATCCAGACCATCTGGCTCCGCGAACTCTTTCAATTAAGAAGCAAAAGGGAGAGCGATCTGGATGGAGGGAGGTAAGTTGATTGGAAAGGACAGCCCCATATTCTTCGGCAATCTCACCCCCCACTGCGCAATTGTTATTTACTAACTAAATCTATGCATGGAGATGAGATGATCGTCGAGCCGCGAGCGCAGCTTCATCTTACCTGATCAGAATGCGGCTCTTCATCCAGGTGACCGTTGGGCGTCGTGGCGGCGGAAGGCCGTTGCGACGTCGACAGGTTTATGGCGCCGTCTCCGTCTGTCTCATGGTCCATCATGCCATCCTCCTGCAACCACCATCGTAACAATACTTAATGCCATTCGCCTTCTGATTGAATCATAGGGGGGAGAAGGAGAAAGCCGTGTATCGGCACTGACGAGAGAAGAGTAATGGCCGATGGTCATCAGTGCACCTGATGTATTGTGCTGGGCAATGTGACACGCGTCGGGGTGACCACGCTCGGGGCCACAAATCACTCGCTCAAGACGCGAGACGGAGACGGGCCGTACTCCCACCTCCGGGTCATTTATCGCGGCAACGCCTCCAAGCCAAGGGAATAAACCAGGATAATAGGGCGGCTTTATCTGGAGCAGTCGTGAATGTGGTCGCTTGACTGTCGACAGGAGAACGAGGGTGAAAAACAGACCGTGCACAACGCCACGCGAATCATCTCGCCCGTTGATGCTTCGTACTTCGTACTAATCCATTTCCAAAACTGCCAACCAAGCAAGCCTAGTGTGGACTAAGGGGCCGGGGCTTCCCCATCACTTCCGCCACCCCTCGCCGCGCCTCGCCGCACACTTTTTTACTTTTGGTCAACAAAAGCCGATGTCGCAAGTGTGGGTGGGGGTGGGAGAGGCGTTGACCGCCGGGATCGACCGCTATAGCCGACACACAGACAAGAGCCACCTTAAATTAAATGTGTCTTTCTTGGATCTAATCACAGTGTTGTCTGAGCGCCGACGCCGACTGAAAGGAGAGAAGCAATAAGGTGTGTGCGATCTTGCTCGGAGATTCATATTCTAGGGGAGATTCTAAAGGTTTATTAAAGCTCCTTGCTCAATCCTCAAGAAATGTATTTGGGTTTTGGATCGAAAGGAAGAGTGATTATACCTCAACTTAGCACAGAAAGCCGCGCTGAGCGGTTCGGCACGAGCAATCACTCGCGCCCGACGTGTACAAAAGACTGCTAGTGTTGCTATTTCAGACAGGGAACGAAATGGACTGAGAATTAAGGAAACATCCACCTTCGAAAATATAACCATCAATTGGCATGTCCGAGTTGGTTGAGATAGCCCCGCAGGCCATTTATTACTGGTTTACAGCGAGATGATGTGTAACGTTGCAATTGATCACTCGGTCTGATCGCGCTGTCATCGTGACAGAGCGAAACGCGAAACTGGCTGAGGCACGCGCTTCTTGCGCGTCCAGCCGCCTCGCATGTGATTATAACTAACTTCGTTACTTCGCGGACTCAATTATATATTCTACCTCAGGGCTAGGACTTCTCATAACATGACACATTCAAGGGGCTATTACCCCAACCTTGATTTTCAACACGTAGTATATAGCTAGCTACAGCATAATACTCAATACCATTTAAAATTAGATATTATTATAATTAAATAAACAATGATTATTTAAGTGTCAATTTGTTAAGCTATTGTCACATAAAAGTTTGGAAAATTTGGGGTTGCTTAATATAGATAATACAGCATTACAGCAAAGTTTTACCACAATGACCGAATCAAATAAGACTTACAAGTTTAAAGAGCAGATGTACATACTCAATCAAGCAAAAATCAATCACCATGCAATTTCACTCCTTGATAATCAGCGAATTGTTAATGAAACGAGACGAATTAAAACTTAAAAAAAGTCGTGTGTACAAGAAAGATGGTTTATACTACGTCATCTGGCCGAGGCCGAGGGACAAACCGTTGTGATTAAGTTGAGTTCCACTCTCTATTCATGCATGCATATACGTACATTACGGTTATGTGATATAATTAAAACAATACAATTAATAATACTTATAAATAAAATATATACTTTGAAACTCATGTTTCCAACAGTCGATTTCTTAATTGACACAACACCAGGCAATCTTTGTTGTTTTAAATTATTATGATTACTTCTTAATTGTAGAAACTTTAGAACTACAATGTACACATATCGAGTTCACAGAAAAAAGCATTAGGTTTTAGGGAAAAAGAGAAAAACACATAAAATCAAAACATCAAAACAAACAAAAATTTGGAGTACATCACATCACTCGTTACATGAGCGTGAGCATTTAAATATAGCAATTAATAGCCAAAAAGGTGCTTGTCAAAATGTTCCAAACTATTTATATTTTTTATTTAATTAAACCGCATTTTCCTTACATCATCTTTAGACACTTTAAGAATCTGATTATTATCTGGCTAATTCATGTTTAATTCACTGACTTTGAAACTATATAGGCCTAAATTGATGAAACTTGCTATGAACCACATAATTGCGTTGAAACTCTTTTTGTCATTTAGCTGAAAGTCTATATATTATGAATATTGTATAATCTCCTCTGTCGTTGCTTTAAAATTTGGTTGAATTTCTTTTATTTTTTTAAATGATCATTTCCAAATTTCTTCCCCAACACACCTGGTAATTCTGTGAATTGAAGTGTCCTCAAACCCACACAGTTTGCATCTGACGTCCGGGCTCATTTTGTCTTCGAAACTTTGCAGCATCGTTGATGACTAGGCAGAGAGTTCCCTTCCAGGAGGTTGAAAGGGTTGGTGCAGGTTTTTCCACACCCGCGTCCAATGCCTTTGCGGAAATTTTGTTTCGTTAAATGGTTTGAAGTTTAGGTTTTGTTGTTGGTACAGTTGTTTCGTTGTGATTTTCTCGGAGTTTAGCATTTCTCGGGGCAAGTTTTCAAGTAATCTACACACTGGTTTAAGGTACTCGGGGACGTCCTCATTTTCGATAGCAGTTTTCAGGAAGTGGGAGTTCCCCCACCCCACACCCTTGATGCTTAGTAAAATGTTCCATCCTAGTAGTGAAAAACACTTGGATGCGAGTGCGACGGAGGTCCTAAACCCCCTATCTTATAAAACCATCTTTTGCTCATAAAGGCACTAAAGGAATAACTTAATAATTGCACCTCCCACAAATTTGTTCAGTAGTAACAAATAATGTACAACAAGCACAGGTACGGAAGTTGAGCGTCGAAGAAGAATACAAAAATAAAATAATTCGCCGCGCGGTTATAAGCATTTTGGTGGCGGTGCCGGGTTGGCCTACCAATAAAACCATCTTCATTGCTTGTTCTCGCATTCAATAACGGTAGACGTACCGGGCGCGCACTGAATTTTCAAAATACCGTGAGGGGGGAGGCTTAATACCCTATCCTTACCCTCTGGGCCACCAAAAACATTCCGTCATCCTTGTTCAAGAGCAGTGCCAACAAAAATCGCATGTCAATCGGACGCCATGTTAGACTTTTATCGTTAGACGTGACACACGCATAGACGGAAGCCAAAGTCATTGTTGGACGAGTGAGCGAGTTATGCGAACCTTGAAGAGCGGCTGCAGCTGTGAGTCACCAAGCCGAGATAATATGTCTAAAGTCTATCCATCCTTGAGGTACAAAGTGACCATCGGCGGACGAGACCGGGATCGGTCGTCCTTCCAAATCCATCTTTTATGGCGTGATCGAACTTGGGAGCGAACATGGGTTTGTTTCTACCTGCCTTCGCCCATTTCAAATCTATTGTGATGAAAATAATTTATTCAGCAAAATATTTTTTTTATAATTGCAAATATTTCATAACGTGGTTCAAATGTGTAGCTTGAGTTATGAAATGTGTTTTTTTTCCCTAGTGTCTACGATCAAAACTGACTGAAATACATAAATATTATTATATTATTATATAATATTATCAAAATATGTTATAGAAGCATTATCCGTAACTCATGCAGTCAGTTTTTATCGTAGAATTTCGTCCAAAAAAATGAAATTCAAGACGCACGCTTAATATTTCAACAACGTTATTAGATATTTGCAATTAAACAAAAAAATCAATCAATAAATTAATACAGCAGGTATAAAACCCTCAGTTTCTAGGATGGTCTATTTTACGACTACACGCGACAACCCTTAGCAGCTGCCTCATACCCATACCCGACGCGTCCGTCGATGGTCACTTTGTACTTCATGGATAGATAGACTTTAGCTGCTACTGCTACGTTCACCATATCGCTATGCACGAGGATGCGGTCGACAACAAAACATAGGCCTATCACACCGCCAACAACAAAGTACAAAAGCTATTAAGATTCCAAAATATGTTTTAGAAAGATCCATTCATGCACTCCATTTCGGCATGATATATTCTGAATTTATTTTTATACTCCTCAAATCAAATACAATTCAGTATAGCTCGGTAAAACTTGATTTTTTGGAAGTAGGCAGGGCAACATAAAATTTTGAAAATTTTGTCAGTTCACAACATTCGTAGTGGTAACCTTGGGAAGAAAAAGTATTTTATTTCAAAGAAAACTTTCAGTTTAAAAAATAAAGAAGTAATTTTTAAAATTAAAATCATTTAGGTAGAATTCCTGCCGATTTTGCTGTCCAAGTTAACAGCTCTTTATTGGACGAGTGAGCGGAGCGAACGGAGTCTCTATGGCAAGTTTACGACACTTTGCTGTGTTTATGTATGTATGTATGTATGTATGTATGTATGTATGTATGTATGTATGTATGTATGTATGTATGTATGTATGTATATGTATGTATGTATGTATGTATGTAATGTAGTATGTATGTATGTATGTATGTATGTATGTAGTTATGTATGTATGTGTATGTATGTATGTATGTGTATGTATGTATGTATGTATGTATGTGTATGTATGTTGTATGTATGTATGTATGTATGTATGTTCGATGCACAGGGGCCAAACTACTCGTCTGATTTTGACGAAATTTCCCACCAACGTCAACGACCAATAGATAGAGTGCTGTTACATGGACAGCAAAATTCGCAGGAATTCAACCTACAAAAAATTAGAAATAAAAAAAAAACTACTTTATATTTTTAAACCTTAAGTTCGCTTTAAAAAATACCCTTTCTCACCAATGTTACCTCTATGAATGTTGTCAACTGAGCAAAATTTCAGAATTATATCTTGCCTTGCCAACTCACAAAAAATTAATTACCACCAAAAATCGTGTTTTGCAGAGCTTTACTAAATTGGATCTGATTTGAGGAGCATAAAAGATGGATGCAGAACATATCGAGCCGAAGTGGGGTCCGAGAGTGGACCTTTCTACAACATATTTTGGAATCTTGGTAGCTTTAATACTTTGGTGTTGACGATGTGATGTTTTCATTGTTTTGGTGTCGCCCGCGTCCACGTGCGTAGCGATATAGTTAGACATATAGACATCAGTGGCACACAAGTCTCGACTTGATGATTCATGCATGCTAGTCTCTATGGTAAGTTTTTGGCACTTCATTGTGTTTATGTGTGTATGTCTGTGTGTTCGATGATCAGGTGTCAAACTACTCGTCCGATTTTGACGAACCAAGGCTGTTAACATCGACAGCAAATTTTGCAGCAATCTAACCTACAAAAAAAATATTACTAGGAAAACGCTCAAGTCCCGCCGCGTTGATGGATGATCTTTTTTAAGTTTTTAGCTTGCGTAGGACCACTTTTTCTTTGCAAGTGCTGTTTGAATGCGTTGTAGGTGATTGTTGTCGAGTTTCTAATGTTATTTGTTAATTGTTATTATAAACCTCAAAAAAACTCATATCAAAACCTTTATTCTATGGATTCTGACTAACTTTTTCAACTTTTTCTTTCAAAAGGTACTACATCACCATAACCTTAATGTCCATGTGAAATATGAAAGTTTAAGCCCCACCCGTTTGATCAGAATCGGCCCAAATGTCACGAAAATATCGCACTAAAAATCGAAAAAATCGTAAAAGTACGTTTATTTTATGGGTTCTGGTTACCTTTTTCAACTTTTTTTTCACAAGGTACTACATCACCATAACCTTAATGTCCATGTAAAATATGAACTTTGTAGCCCCACCCGTTTGGTCAGAATCGGCCCAAATGTCACGAAAATATCGCACTAAAAATCGAAAAAAATCGTAAAAGTGCGATATTCATGAGAAATATTTCTTCGATTGTACCCAAAAACGTGGCACGTCTAAGTTCAGAGATTTCGAAGGTCCCCTTCAATTTTCATCAAGATCGCTTATGCCGTTTGTCCGAAATCGTGCGAACAAACAGACAAAAAAACAAAAAAACAAAAAAAAACATTGGAGCAAAATTTTTTGAGGGGACAGTGAAATAGAAGTTTTCGCTTCGTTCGCTTCGCTCGCTACGCTCATCCAACTAATCTATTTTTTAAACTCAAAGTTCACTTTGGAAAAAATACTTTTTCTCCACAATACACCAAGAATGTTGACAACTGACAAAAATTTTAAAATGTTGTCGAACCCCGCCAACATTCAAAAAGTAAATTACTGCAACAAATCATGTTATACAAAGCTTTATTAAATTAGATTTGATTTGAAGAGCATAAAGGATGGATGCAGAACATGGCGGGGTAAGATAACATTTTGAAAATTTTGTCAGAAGCTGTCAACATTCATATCGATAAAATTGGAGAGAAAATGCATTTTTTATCAAAAGCGAACTTTGGTGAAAACAAATAAAGCAGTAAATTATTTAATTTTAATTTCTTGTAGGTTCGATTCCTGCAGATTTTGCTGACCATGAGCTCTCTATCTATTGGAACTAGACGTTGGTGTGAAATTTCGTCCAAATCGGACCAGTAGTTTGTCCACTGCGCGTCGAACACACAGGCATACATACATACGACATACATACATATAGACCTGACATAAACACAACAAAGTCCTGCCAGACTTGCGTTGTAGACTCACTCGTCCAATAATAGATGTAATTCAGAATCAACGTGTATTTCAATCCGCGTGCATGTATATCTTTGTGAATGCGAAGAATATCATTATTTTAAGGTTCTTGCTTGGCATGTTATGAATTTACCAGTGTTAGCATGCAAGGTTTGGTTGGATAACGTCAGAAACAAAATCATTAGTTTCACACAAGTGCGCGCATATGTCAAGATGGGATTTGCTCCACCAAGCCCCTTACAATAGCTACTGATAGCATAGAGCCTACACGCACAATGGCGCGGCACAAAGGTATAGAATATAGGCTATATATCCATTCAAGCCTTAGAAAAAATATAAAGAATGAAGAAGACAAATGAATAGAAGATAACCTAAACATCCGGAAAGCTTAATATCGTTTTATTGCCACATCTTGTAATCTGATGTCGCCACCCTTTCCACCCTTCGCTTTCCATAGACATCGCCTTGAGTTTCTTAATCAATTTCCTGTCAGAAAATGCGTCTTTATAATTTATTGAAGACCGACACTAAGTGGGTGTGAGGCTCTTCCCTTTGTCACGCACTTGGGCTAAGTCATACCACGCGCATATCCTCAATACCATGCCTTGCCTAGGCTTAATCATACCACGCGCATATCCTCAATATAGGCCCCTCCTGCCTGAGCATAGTCATACCATGAGCATACATCCTCAATATACCATGCCTTGCCTAGGCTTAGTCATACCACGCGCATATCCTCAATATACCATGCCTTGCCTGGGCTTAGTCATACCACGAGCATACATCCTCAATATACCATGTCT
Organism: Sweltsa coloradensis; assembly: GCA_024449915.1. Taxonomy (NCBI): domain Eukaryota; kingdom Metazoa; phylum Arthropoda; class Insecta; order Plecoptera; family Chloroperlidae; genus Sweltsa; species Sweltsa coloradensis. The sequence goes on along the minus strand of JAMZAV010000427.1, from coordinate 188,528 downwards.
TGCCTGAGCATAGTCATACCACGCGCATACATCCTCAATAGGCCATGCCTTGCCTGGGCTTAGTCATACCACGTGCATAAATCCTAAATAGGCCATGTCTTGCCTGGGCTTAGTCATACCACGCGCATACATCCTCAATGGGCCATGCCGTGCCTGGCATAGACGACCTATGATTACAACTCGTCTTGCATGCTGAACCAGTGACCACACAGAACCTAATGTAGGTAGCTTAGGAAAGAAGTAGAACATTTATGGTATGTCGCAAATTGCTATTCGTTTGGCCACGGCGTATCAGAAGTGTATATGAAATTTCGCACAGTTGTTAAGTTATTCATAGTATTAGTATTGACAACTGCGACATTTCAAACAACTGTGATGTAAGTCAACCGAGCGAACAAGAATTTGCCTAAAACTTATGTCCTCCAACAGCAAGTTACATCGCTAATCTAGTGAGTGAGTGAGTGAGTGAGCTAGTGAGTGAGTGAGTGAGTGAGTGAGTGAGTGAGTGAGTGAGTGAGTGAGTGAGTGAGTGAGTGAGTGAGTGAGTGAGTGAGTGAGTTGGTGGTGAGTGAGTGGACGAGAGAGTGAGTGAGTGAGTGGGTGAATGTGTTTTATAGTTAGTGGGTGGGTGCGTGATTGTGAAATTGGGTAAGTGAGATACCAATGAATTAGTGACCGAGTTAGTGGGTGAATGAGTATTTAAATGAGTGGGTAAATGAGTGTTTAAATGAGTGGGTAAATGAGTGGGTAAATGAGTGTTTAAATGAGTGGGTAAATGAGTGGGTAAATGAGTGTTTAAATGAGTGGGCAAATGAGTGGGTGTGCTCCTCTATGGGGCAAGAGCAACTCTATCAATAGCGCAAGTCTCGCCCCACGACACCGTTCGTCACTAGCTCACTTCTTTGGAAAAGGGGAGATGGCAAAAAAACGAAAAAATGTAAATTTTCAGTGATGTGGAAAAAAGCAGAGCCCAAATAGAGACTATTGGCTGTGAGGAGTTGACTGTAGGTGGGGATGGGTGGGGTGGTGAGGGGTGGGGTATGGGTGGGGGTGGACGACCCTTGCCACTTCAAGCAGTGAGGGAATCGACATCAAGTGGAAGGAAATTATTTCCTACTTCTTTTTGTCTCTTTCAAACATCTCCATCCTACCTGTCTCCCAATCACTTGAATCGATTCTCCAGCAACGTCCACTGACTGTATGGACATACATGTCGAACGGGCGTGTACTTGATGACAATATCACTCTCTGAAATGCAGCTCGGCTATTTGAGACGACTAGTGCGTGATACAAATACAAACATACAATGCATGGTTTATATTTCGTTCTAGCCCAGGTTCCTCGGAGGCTTGGACCCTCCCTCTTGACTGAGAACCTTATTTCGTGGTATGGTCGGTCGCCTCTAGCTTCCCTTCGTGCATGTCACTTCTGAGCTAAAACAGTGTTAGCTAAGACTACATAATACGAACCAGGTAATTAAACTACTATGAATACCAAGCACTGCAATGTACATGGTAAAGAGAATGCTACCTTCTTACACGAACAGGGTATAACAAAATGGTTCAACAAAGTAAGCCATTAACTTTCAGCTCATGTTAATGCATAAGATGTCATGGAAACGAGACAAAACTGGACCGACAATAACGGTAGGAGTCTGAAGTACAACACATCACAGTAAAAAAGACCCGCCAAAAGTTTTGATGGAAAGACTGAAACGGCACAGTTCAGGATGAAGACACAACATGACCTGTGTTTGAAACCAGTACTTGCATGCTATGTGAGAATGGAGAACAAGATAGAAAACATCTGTGTTATATGTACGGGATTGGCAAGGAACTTGCAATGCATTACCTAACAGCGTGAGAAAGGAGAGAAAAACATCTCTACTGGTTCTTGTTTTCACACTTCTTTCATGGCTTTTTTCCCTTTACTTAACTATAATAATTTGCCGTATAGGCTACTCAGCCTATTACTGTCTCCCACGAAAAAAACAAAACAATTCTAAACATAAAAATTTGATGTAAAATTTTTATTCTCTTAGATTTAATTGATTTTTTAACACTTCAACTTGGTTTGTTAATGCATATTTTGTTATTTATATTTTGTATGTATTTGTGTGTGTATTATGTCCCATATGTATACAATGTACATGTCAGTGGACTACAATAAAAAAAGTTTTCAAGTATTCAAACAATCAAATTTTTACTCACAGATACGTACATTAGTATACCCTGGTCCCTCTCCTGAGAGAGAGGGAGAGAGTGAATAACAATCACAGTAATTTAAATAATTAAAATAATAATAATATAAATAGTAATATAGAATAAAATATTTAATAGAACAATAATTTATAAGAAGAGATAAAATACACAATATGTGCAAGTTGAATTCAATTTTTGCATTAAAGAATTCCTCTAATGATTAATATGGATTATGAATAACTTCAATTAACTTCAATTAACTTCAAATTATTCTAAACGATGTTGGAGTAGCGTTTTTGATGAATTGTGAAAATGTATTGTAAATTTTACTACAGAGGTATATAGACTGAATGGTTGAAAGTAGGAATGAAAATAAGAGTTGGGCGTACCGCCCAACTCTTATTCTTACTAATCTTACTTACTTAATTACTAATCTTATTTATTTTTATGAGAGTGGTAAAACAAGTAAAACAAAGGCAAATAAAAAAGATTGTGTAGCCTGATTGATATTTGTGATATACTTGAGAATTTGCAGCTGATGTTAGCAACATTGAATAGCACTAGATCTACCGTGATGCGTGATACTGATGGCATGGCATATTGTATAAACAAAAATGTGTGGGAATTTTGAGAAGCAGAATTCTTCCCTTTTTGTTAATTGCCATGCCATTTCCTTCGCATTCCAAACGTCTCAGTCTATGCTGTTCTCAGTGAATACCTTCCTTCAAGCTTATACAACAAATACATACTTTTCAGAGTCAAAAACACCTTATCCTGAAAATAATCATGTTCAAGACAACCGTCTAGATTAAAAGTTCACCCACTCTATAAGAAATTAACGTTGTTACCAATAGAGATGCTTTAATTCCTGCTACGAAAGCAGTATGTCTATGGTAAAAAAATATGCTTTTCTAACCGATTTGATTGACAAGAAATACATTATTTTGATAATCGTCGGGTCGTTTTTCTTACTGGTACCTGCATGCGAGCTAAATATGAATTGCTTTACTTTCATATCTAACGCCGGGGCATATGCCAGTATGGGGAAACGCCAGTATATTCTTAGCCAGATGGACTGTTGTTTGCGTGTAAGGGAGGTACGTACTTGCTGATTTAGGGACAGTTTCCATGATTGCTGGAAGAGGGAAGAGTGGAACTGAACTTTCAGTAGATTTGGAAGGATGGCTGAAGGTTCTGCACTTTCCTCAATCGTTAATTTACCATGGGAACGCTTTTCCACTATCCACAAGGTATGGCTAGACGCTTGATCCGTTGTAGACTGGAATGCCATCGTTAAGACATATTATAGAGGATTATACTATCAGATGCACATGTTTAATTTATAAACCGGCGATTGCGATTTCGAGTAACCACGGGAATCTGGCCTCTATAATCAACACTGTGGAACACAATATCTACAACACATGTGAAGGCATTTTAGCGATAGTTCCGAGAAGCGACTATATTGCACCTATCTTGCTTCTTAGTGAAAATTTAGGAGCATTGTTTTTCCATCTTTTCTCTATAGTTGCCATACAATCTTACGTCCACTCTGTATAGTTTGTACAGTATTGTTTGAGAAACTACTCTCTCCCTCCTTTACTTAATTATTTAATTTCGAGTTACATTCAACGTAATTTTATTGTTCCTGAATCACAAAATGTAATCAAATGTATCAAGTCCCACAGTTCCTGGAAACCATCGTCTGCAACACCATTGTGAGTATTGACAGACATCGGGTCTATGATCACAGTTATACAATATACAATGCTGATGTTTGCATGTGGTACCGGTACGCAAGCTATGATGGAACAGTAGTCACATACTTTTTTTGTAAACTTTGTAAATATAAGCTCATAAAATTGAGTTATGCTCTACAACTACAAGAGATAGGTAGGTAGATACAGGATGTGGCTTAACAACATATAAAAATACAAAATATTGAAAACTATTGTTATATTCCTCTTGTAATGTTCCGAAACAAATTGTTTCATTACACATTATTATTTACATATTAACCGTGAGTAAGAATCATTTTGCTTGTAGTGTTCTTTAATTTAATAAGCATTTCAGTTTTACAATCAATCTTATACTCATACTTGCGCCAACAAGAAACAACAATCAAAAACAGTCATCCCTGTCTCGTCAATTTACCATGCACCCGAAATACTTCATTTCGATGTTAGTGCAATTGATTGTTTCGATTCCAAGTGGTAGATTCACATTCGTTGAGATGCAAATGCAAAAATTCGAAAAAGCGTAGATCCATTTTTTAAACATATAAACACGCGCGAAACCGGATAAAATAAACTGAAGTACACCTCTCAAACTATGATGACTACTGTCAAACGGTTTGGTAGAGACCTGTCGCCTAGCTAGAGATGTTGGGAAGTGTGTGGGTGGCCTTGAGAAACCAATTGGTCCTCCTTTGAGTTGTGAATTGTGATACATTTGCTGACTTTGGGCGGGAAACGGACCAACGCCAACATTTACGTTGGCTGGCTGGCTGGACGTTCCTCCACACGACGTGGCAAACATGCTCCACTCCAACGCAAAGGTTTGTCAAATACACACGTCGTCTAGAGCCAGCTTTACATAATCCATAGCCTACTGTTCGTTACCATTGATTCATTAATAAGTTTTGTCTCGCGAAATTTCAAAGAGAGTTTTTGGAACTAAATTGACAGCGTCGTAGGAAAAGGGTCGCAAGACGATTAGCGGTGGAGGGGGAGGGGATGGGGATGGGGGTAGCGGGAGAGAGGGTTGAAGATCCAAGTGAAGTTTTGCTGGTCAGTTTTTGGGGTGGCTTGAGTTCTGTGTGGCACTGGGCGTGTCTGTGTGGCTGCGCGTCTACCTGGCCAGCCCCCAACCACGCCCCTCCACCTGCCTGCCTGCGCACCTCCGCCGTCGCCGTCGCCACGGCTCACATGCGCTCACATTTCATTCAACGGCTTCACGAGGCTTATTAATATTATTGCACATCATACACACAATATCGAAGATGTTCAATAACAGCAGCGAGGAAGAGAGCCCGCGAGGTTGAAAGTAACGCACGCGCCCACGCGCCGGCCGGCCGGCAAGCAAGGCTCGTGACCACGTGCTTGGTATACTTACTTACGATTACCAGTTACCACTAGACTTTACTGTTGTAATGAGAGATAAAACAACCGACACGGATTTTAGACCAATTCAAAACTCTCACTCGCATGAACCTTTATTATTTTTGAAATCCTTTATTAAACCCGGAGAAAGCGGATTATACAATCAATCGCGAGTTGTGCATGAGTGTTGTTCGCTTCGCTCGTTCACTCACAATCTCTTGGTAAACTAGTGGCATACCATTTCCATTCGAATTTCCATATTATGTTTATTTACATTCAGACCGATTGGTTGTTTAATGTTTACGTCGCGGTGTGCAAAGGTAACTCGGGAATGAAACCATATGAATGCTTGATGAAGAGACAATGAACCATTCTTCCATAAGTGACGAAATATTATTAAATAACTAAACTAAACACCATTTCTAGTTCGAGTTGTTGAGTAGATTCGTGCCGGTGTCTAACGATGACGTCGGTCGTCGGGTATATGTTTGGTGGAGGTGCCGGGTACTGGCCGCGAGTTATGTTTTCAGACAGAGTACCTTGAAACAGAGCTAACCTAATCTCTAAAGTAGCATAAATGATCATAACTGATGTTGCTTATGATTTCAAAAACCTTATTGTTATTGGGCCATACCCTGAGCCCTTCAATAATAAACATAATATATATTAAAAATAATATATTAATAACCGACAGTGTTGGCCGAGCGGTAAACGCGCGACTCTGATTCGGGAGGTCCCGGGTTCATAAATCCCATCGAGATCGGCAATCCTGACTGAACGTTTTTTCCGAGGTGTTCCTCAGTAGTTAAAGTATTATTGGATGAGCGAAGCGAGACTTCAACTTCACTGACACCACACAAAATTTAACAAGGGTGTTTTTTTTATTTTTATCTTTATTTATTTAATTAGTAATTTTGTAATTTTTGTCTGTTTGTTCGCGCTCTACTGGGCAAACGGCACATGCGATCTTGATAAAAATTTGAGGGGACATTAGAAATCTTGGAACTTAGTCTTGCTACGTTCTTGGGTACAATCCATCAAATATTTCTTATGATAATCGTACTTTTGCGATTATTTCGATTTTTAATGAGATATTTTCGTGATATTTGGCAAACGGCTACTCCGATCTTGAAGAATCTTTATAGGAACGTTTATAATCACTGAAATTGTATAAGTTATGATTTTAGAGACATTTGAAGAAATATTTCTCATAGAAATCGTACTTTAACGATTTTTTCCCGGTTTTTAATACGATATTTTCGTGACATTTGGGCCGATTCTAACCAAACGGGTGGAGCTACAACGTTCATATTTTACATTGACATAAAGATTGTGGTGATGTAGTGCCTTTTGAAAGAAAAAGTTGAAAAAAGTTGGTCAAAATTCATAGAAATAAAAGTTTTAATATAAGCCTTTTACAGGTGTATAATTAACAAGTAATATCAAGTAACTATAGAAACAGTTATGAGATCCCACTTAAAAACGTAATCATTTGACAGAAATATTTAGAAAAATCTCATCCATCAACGCGACTGGAAAAAGCGAGCACGAAGCGGCCTAGTAGTAACATATTAACAAATTCGTATTTAGAGTACACCCACAGTCACAGCCGATTTTCAATGAAGACATGCAATTTTTTAAAGCAGACCAAGTGGTCTATTTATTAACTCGTGCGACATACTGTCAAGTGTCAATCGACAGCGATAACTTTGTAAATACAATAATGCTTGTGATAACTTGTCAATCGACCGTGACAATAAATTAAATAGAACCCCTCGCGCTGGGCATGACTTATTCTATTAACAAAGCTGTCGCAGTCGATCGACAACTTACTAACTTAGACCTACAACTAACGACAACTAACTAACTCTAAGGAACAGTTGTCGATCGACAATTACTAACTTAGACCTACAACAAACGACAACTAACTAACTCAAAAGGACAGTTGTTGATCGACAATAACTAACTTAGACCTACAACAAACGACAACTAACTAACTCAAAAGGACAGTTGTCGATCGACAGCGACACTTTGTGAATAGAAAAAGTTATGCTCAGCAATGTAGTCTTTGACATTTCTGCGTGCCAGTGACTTAAATGTTAGACCTGTGGTTCTATTTTTAATAAGTTGCACTGTCGTAGTCGTTTGACAAGTTACCAAAAGCGTTACTGTATTTTCAAAATTGTCGCTGCCGAGTAAATAGACCCCCATGGCCAACCTTGTCGGCGTAGGCACTCCCGACCAGAGACCAGTTCTCTTAAACCATTACCGACCCAGAACGTTGGACACGATTCCACTCGCGGGCAACGCTAGAATGAACAAACCTATAGTTCGAAATAACTTTGAATTTAGTATGTGATTCGTTGCTATACGACAGCTCCAATGTCACCGTTTTACACATTACTAACGCAAGAAATTGTGCCTGATAAGTCCATATCATAAGTAAAACATCTTCTGCATGGTAGCGGGATTAGAACCAGGGACTGTTAACCACTGGACCATACGGCGTTGAAGTTCGTTTCAACACTTCAAAGACATTTATGAAACTATAATGGAGCCACAAAATAGCAATATCACACATTTAAAATCTCCCAATACTTCTCATGATAGTCGATAAATGATCAATCAATCGTTGCTCTCTCGGTCGGAAACCAAAAACGTCCTTTGATTAAACGATTTAAAATAAAAACATAATTTTTACAACTCTTACAACAGATTATCCTAGCTATTGTCTTACTTGCAAATGCTATGCGATATTAAACACTTTTCTTAAAATCAACACTTTACGACAAGGAGTGTGCTGGTTGTTATAACTTCCAGACTGCATTCATGATTGTTTCGTGTTTGCATGGAACCTGTCAACTTATAAAGTATATAACGGATTGTCTGGTTGTAACCCTACCTCGTCAACAAATACAAAAGTTTCGTTCTATGTAACGTAGGCCTACATTATGAAAGTTTTATTATTGTCTACCCTCGTATCTCATTGCACGAATATTTGTCTTTCATAGTCAATAAACGAGCATAAACCATGGAAAATAATGCCAGGCCTGACTTCTGGCGCGAACTCTCGTCACAAATAGTACACGCCTATTTTCAAAGTATAGGTACAGTACAGTATAAGTACAAGTACAACTTACAAGGTATAGTACAGCGGGCAATCAAATTGTGTTAATCCACCATCCAAAATCTTTCAGACTTACATTTAAAAATTTATTTAGACACCTTATCTATAGACACCATAAAATATGTAATATTGGTTGGTATATCGAAACTAGAGTAGCATGTCAAGAATGAGAGTAAGAAATAAGAATAAAAAATATGAATTAATAATAATAATTTTTCGTTGGAAGCCTGCCCAGGGTGCAATTCATGCCCCTCTTCAGGTGTCTACTATAGATATGTTGCCGATGGGACAATTGTGAAGGGATGTCCGAGGCTTAAGAGGACTTAATCCCTTGCATTCGCATTAACGACTGAGGTAAACCTCGAAAAAACCTTCAGTCAGGATTGCCGGTCTCGACGGGGTTCGATTCCGGAACCTCCCGAATGAGAGTCACGCGCTTAACGTTCGAGCCAACACTGTCGGTAATATGAATTAGAACTCGAATATCAAATGACGTATTTACTACATTAAGTTCGTAGGTCCTTCTATATTAATTGTTTAGTCATTAGAAATATAGACCACCACCGTAGGGTTCTGATGTTGCACCTCTTTTGTCCGATTATATCTATTTGCCATTTGACCAGGAATCAAAATGGGCTTCCAGGCAATATATAACCTCGCCGCCCCGCACCTCGTCAGGTATATACGGAGGCGGTCGCGCGCGTGCCAGCCACTGTGACTTTAACCTTCGTGTAGTCAGTCACCCTAAAGATGTCTGGCGTAGATCAGACGAAACGTCGGTGGACGCCCAGTCTCTGCACTGGTTCATCATTTCGACGCGGTTTTACCCAAGAACCTAGTATTGTACATTATAATATACATAATCAATGTGGATAGAGACAGGAGTCAACAGCTTACCTGAGTTGAAGAGGTGGCTGTCACAGTAGAACACAAATAAAAATATATAATCACTAAATAGTCACGAGATGTTTCGGCTTTGCCTTCTTCGGTCCGAAGAAGGTGATTAGTTTGTGTATTTATTTTTATTTGTGTTCTACTATGGCAACCACCTCTACAACTGTTGACTCCTATCTCTATCCTCATTAATTATACCTAGCCTGTTGGCATCTACCTATTATATTATTATTATTATTATTATTATTATTATTATTATTATTATTATTATTATTATTATTATTATTATTATTATTATTATTATTATTATATTATTATTATTATTATTATTATTATTATTATTATTATTATTATTATTATTATTATTATTATTATTATTATTATTATTATTATTATTATTATTATTATTATTATTATAGAAATCAAATATTTTACGAGTCATTTCGCTGTGTTCGTTTTTTATTAAAAGTTTTTCAGTGTTGCCTCAGATGATGATACGCACAGACGTATCGAAACGTCAGGTAATTTAATAAAAAACGAACACAGCGAAATGACTCGTAAAATATTTGATTTCTCTAATATTTCGGGCTGTGAAAGCATCAAGCAAGAAATTATTATTATTATTATATTATTATTATTATTATTATTATTATTATTATTATTATTATTATTATTATTATTATTATTATTATTATATTATTATTAGAGAAATCAAATATTTACGAGTCATTTCGCTGTGTTCGTTTTTTATTAAAAGTTTTTCAGTGTTGCCTCAGATGATGATACGCACAGACGTATCGAAACGTCAGGTAATTTAATAAAAAACGAACACAGCGAAATGACTCGTAAAATATTTGATTTCTCTAATATTTCGGGCTGTGAAAGCATCAAGCAAGAATTATTATTATTATTATTATTATTATTATTATTATTATTATTATTATTATTATTATAATTATAATTATATATAAAACACATACTACAAAACCGATCATATGTTGAAGTTAGTCTTTCTAGTAACGGAAGATATCGCACCTTGTGAGATTCAATGTTAAAAGTCTGTATTAAAAAAAGAAGCACAAGGCAGACAAAGCGTCATTTTATTCGAGTAATATACACTGTTAGAATTCATAATGTTTAATAATATTGACTTTACGAACGTTGCTATTCTAATGCATATCAAACAATAACATTAGGCCACTTAAAACATCGTCGAGAACTACGTGCAAAGATGATGCAGTCCGAGATATCATAAGTTAGGCCACTGATACACGGCAAGCATTTTTAAAGGAAATTCAATCCAAGTCATACGGAGAACAGAGAAACGGAACTTCGATGGTGGAGCCAACCTGAGATTACCTCAGCGACGCCGCGTTATAACAAGACACCACCCCACGAGGAGATTTCAATGAAACAAGCTTTGCCCAAGTGTAATAAGTACAGACGATTAAAAACGCAGAGTGCCTCAAGTGCTCAATAGAAATGCTTTAATTCATACAAAAAGCTTGAGCAAAGGTTATCAAGATTGGAAACTGCTGCTACCTAAAGATATGCACTCGATTCTGCAAGAATAGATGAAACTCATCAATTATTATTTGAGTCACTGAATTTAATCCGTTTTACGTCGGCTAAAGAAGACAGAGAAAGCATCTGGCTCCCTAAAATGCAAATTTTCATCTCCATGCAACTCTATATTAATATTTAATTCTTGATTAAAAAACTACAATTAACGATTACGAAACACTAACTGCATGGGATCCAGAACATTCACACCATAGAAACTTTTAAGTAAAACATCATAACATTATTTCCGGGTTGATGATTAAATATTTTAATAAAATAAGTAAGAATAAAAGTTAATTTTTTTTGTTTTTTTATCTCAACCACCTGGTTTAGTGAAACTTCAATTTTAATACACACTAATGTTATACTATATTCGGACAAGTATTGCATAAGGCAGGACCTTAACATGCAGAACTATATTGGAACTAAGAAATCCATAAGACAAACCTGACAAAATCGTGGGATCGTTAATCTATGGGTGTATGGGCACGCAAGCTGCAGTGCAGCCACGTGACGCAGAGAATGATTACGCGCGTGCCACGTGCGTGAGAGGACACTCCCGGTAAACGACATACAGCAAGACACACGTTGTTTACCAATAATCATTAGTTCCACGGAGTTTTTAGTTCCTGTCTATGATATTCAAATTTAGTGTTTACTTTGAAAGCTCGAGACTTGTTGTTTGTTTAGTGTAACGACCGCTGAGAATGCGATCAGATGAGCATACATTGTTAAGATGGTACATCTAAACCTGGTTGCACTTAGGCAGCTCCGGGACTACTGGCCACAAATCTGCACAACATATACTATACTAGGAAAACGCTAAAGTCCCGCCGCGTTGATGGATGAGCTTTTTAAAGTTTTTAGTTTGCGTGGGATATCTTTACTTTTGCAAGTGCTTTGTTTTGTTGCCTACGCATTGTAGTGATTGTTGTCAAGTTTCTATTGTTTATTGTCAATTTTTATTATTTACCGTAAAAAACTTATATTAAAAGCTTTATTTCTATGAATTCTGGCTAACTTTTTCAACTTTTTCTTTTAAAAGGTAATACATCACCATAACCTTAATGTCCATGTATAATATGAACGTTGTAGCCCCACCCGTTTGGTCAGAATTGGACCAAATGGCACGAAAATATCGCACAAAAAATCAAAAAACTTATATTAAAAGCTTTTTTTCTATAGATTCTGGCTAACTTTGTCAACTTTTTCTTTAAAAATGTACTACATCATCATAACCTCAATGTCCATGTATAACATGATTGTTGTAGCCCCACCCGTTTGGTCAGAATTGGCCCAAATGGCACGAAAATATCGCACAAAAAATCGAAAAAAATCGTAAAAGTACGATATTCATGAGAAATATTTCTTCGATTGTACCCAAAAACAATACACCTCTAAGTTCAGAGATTTCGAAGGTCCTGTCAAATTTTCATCAAGATCGGATATGCCGTTTGCCTGGGAGAGAGTTAACAAACAGACAAAAAAACAAAACAAAAAAACAAAAAAAAAACAAAAAAAACAAAAAAAACACCCGAGCTAAATTTTTTGGGGGGCAGTGAAATTGAAGTCTTCGCTTCGCTCATCCAATTATGTTAACTATATTTACGGTTATTTTGTTCAAATTAGCAGAAATATTAAATTTTAAATATAATTTACTGTCTCAATGTTCAGAAGGATAATAATAATTTAATTTTAAAACAATGTTTTATTATTTACATTATCCACAAAATTTATTTGAAAATAAAATTATTTTTACCATAAAATTAGTAACCGCATTGAGCGGGCACGTAAGCTCACGGGAATAAAATTATATAAAGGTGACTATGAGACTGATATGACTTATCATGCTCTATCTTAAGAAAGAGATTAAAAAAGTGACTCCTTCGGGGAATGAACCTGGGACCTCAGCTGTCAGGGCAGATGCTTCTACCAACTGAACTTTGAGGACAACAAATAACATTGCTAGAGCATCAAGTCGGACAACAGAGGTCCCGGTTTCAATCCCCGACGGTGGCATTTTTAAACTTGTGTCTAAAATGCCATTAATAAAAATATATTTTAATGTCATCTTACGGAAAAAATTCCACGTTAAGTTATTATATAATATAACGTTATTATATTATGACAAATATGCTATTTAATCCTCAAAGTTCCAAATTAGTGGCTAATTTTTTATTTTATTTTTAAGCACATAAACCAATAAAACATTTGGCCCAAACGTGGAAGCCAGTTTTGACCAAATAGGTTGATACCCTATACCCGAGATTCGCCAAACAAGTCAACCAACACTGCAGCACTGGACATTAGGGTGGGCCGAAAAACAACATTTTTTTTTTTAAGTCGTAATACCGCGGAAAAGTTGCGAATTGTAAAGACTAAAAAACTAAAAAAAAAATTTAAAAATCGGTTCATATCTTCCGGTCGCGCATGTGCTCTAAACTTTTCCAAAATTTTGAAAAATTCACATTTTTACGATAATTTTTAACATTTTTAAATAAGCCTCTTCCCGAATGTAAAAGCTCGAATTTTTCATATTTTAAATTTTCTTCTATGTTAAAAATATTAAAAATTATCGTAAAAATGTGAATTTTTCAAAATTTTGGAAAAGTTTAGAGCACATGCGCGACCGGAAGATATAAACCGATTTTTTTAATTTTTTTTACCCTTTTTAGTCTTCCCAATTTGCAACTTTTCCGCGGTATTACGACTTTAAAAAAAAAAATGTTGTTTTTCGGCCCACCCTACTGGACATGTCACACATGTCCAACAACAACTAAGTTGCCAATAGTAGAAGACTAGAGTCAGAAAATGAGAATAATACTGACGAGAAGTCAATCAAGTGATATTTATTCTTTAGACCTTAGCTAAACACATTGTTCTCAATATCAAAAACACATCTAAGTAACGATAGAGGAATAATAAGACTATAAATTATAAATAAATTGGAAACAATGATATAGTAATATATATAAATACTATTAATGTACAGTAATACTCAGTTGTAGGCAATAACAGATACAGTTGTACAGAAAACGATTCTATTTACAGAACGGAAACACTTCTGTTTAAAAAATGTGATACTTAACAAACTAAGCCACGAAGAATGAGCATGAGCGATGGAAGAGAAGATCAACAAGCACAAAATATAAGCATTTCTAGAATAGGGAACTGTCTTTCATTACCAAATTTGAATATGTCCCTACTAATAACCTCAAATACGGACCAGTTAAGTTTTTTATGCGTCCGGCTTTTATTAGCGCTAACTGTGAGCGAAGAAAAATTTGAACCAGGCTTCGCGCCGGAAAACGGCCATGGGGCATTGCAGGTGGGCGTGACGTCATCGTTAGGTTCGCCGAGGCGGCGAGCTGACAGTTCTGCCAATCAGCTTCCCCTCCTCACCTCACAATTACGTCACAACCAAAAGAGCGCGTACTTAAGTTTTTGTGCGGGAAGTCAAAACCCAGGAACTTTGAACATGCATAGAATCCACAGATTTTATTTTTTATAGTTAATTTTGATTGCGATGTTTATTAAATTGAATACTACACATTACTAAATACGTGGAAGATATATTTGAAACCAAGGACAGTTCCCTATTGTTGCAACGGCTCGACTTTTCTTAGAGCGAGATGAACAATTTTGTGCCGTACGTCGAAAAACACGTATTCGTTGCCAACCTCGTAAGCTTGGTGATAGAGTCACGTGTACACTGGCAGCAACACAACACACACAACATACAGCATCTTGTGCAGCGACACGATTATCTCGCCGTACCCCGGCACCTCCACCAAGAATGTCAACCTCGTAAGCTTGGTGGTAGAGTCACGTGTACACTGCAGCACACAACACACACAACAACACATCTAGTGCAGCGACACGATTATCTCGCCGTACCCGGCACCTCCACCAAGAAAGTCAACCTCGTAAGCTTGGGTAGAGTCAGTGCACTGGCAGCAACAAACCAAAAACACAACTACAGCATCTATGCAGCGACCGATTATCTCGCCGTACCCCGGGACCTCCCCAAGAATGTCAACCTCGTAAGCTTGGTGAAGAGTCATGTGTAACTGGCAGAAAACCCCAAAAACACAAATACAGCATCTAGTGCAGGGGGAAAACGATTTAAATTCCCCGTACCCGGCCCCTCCACCAAGTGTAAACCTGGAGTTTGGGGTGATAGGTCACGTGACACTGGCGGCAAAAAACCACACACAACATAAAAATCTAGGCAGCGACACATTATCTCCGTCCCCGTACCCCCACCAAGAAGTCAACCCGAAAGCTTGGTGATAGCGTCACGTGTACACTGGCAGCAACAAACACCACAACATACAGCATCTAGTGCAGCGAACTTTT
Organism: Sweltsa coloradensis; assembly: GCA_024449915.1. Lineage (NCBI taxonomy): Eukaryota > Metazoa > Arthropoda > Insecta > Plecoptera > Chloroperlidae > Sweltsa > Sweltsa coloradensis. Next base: position 173,283 of record JAMZAV010000427.1, on the reverse strand, counting down.
ATCTCGCCGTACCCCACCCCCACCAAGAATGTAAACCTGTACTTGGTGATAGAGTCACGTGTCACTGGCAGCAACAAAAACACACACAACATACAGCTCTGGGGCAGGAAACGATTATCTCGCCGACCCGGCCCCTCCCCCAAAATGTCAACCCGAAAGCTTGGTGATGGCCCACGTGTACACTGCAGAAACACAACCCCAACATCCATCTGTGCGCGAACGATTATCTCGCCGTCCCCGGGCACCCCACCAAGAATTCAACCTCGTAAGTTTGGTGGTAGAGTCCGTGTCACGGGCAGCAACAAAACACCACAACATACAGCATCTGTGCAGCGACACTTATCTCCCCGTACCCGCCCCTCCACCAAAAATGAAACCCCGTAGCTTGGGATAGAGTCACGTGTACACGGGCAGCCCACAACACCAAAAACATACAGCTCTAGTCAGCGACACGATTATTCGCCTCCCCCCCCGCATCCACCAAAATGTCAACCTCGAAAGCTTGGTGATAGTCACGTGTACACTGGCAGCAACACAACACACACAACTACGATCTATGCACGACACGATTATCTCGCCGTACCCGGCACTCCCCCAAAAAATTCAACCCTAAGCTTTGTGTAGATCCGTGTACACGGCGAACAAAACACACACAAATACAGAATCTAGTGCAGCGAAAAACGTTATTCGCCGTACCGGCACCCCCACCAAAATGTCAACCTCGTAAGTTTGGTGATAGAGTCCGGTACACTGGCAGCAACCCAACAACACAACTACAGCCTGTGCAGCGACACGATTATCTTACCCCCCCGGGCCCCTCCACCAAGAATGTAAACCCTCGAAAGCTTGGTATAGAGTACGTGCCCTGGCAGAAACAAAAAACACACAAAAACAGCTCTATGCAGGACACGTTTATCTCGCCGTACCCGGCACCTCCACCAAGAATGTCAACCCCCGTAAGTTGGGTGATAGAGTCCGGTACACTGGCAGCAACCAACACACACAACATACAGAAATCTAGTCAGGCCCCGTTTTATCTTACCGAAACCCGGGCCCCTCCACCAAAAATGTCAACCTCGAATTTTGGTGATAGAGTCAGGGGTGTACCTGGCAGAACACACCAACAAACATACGGGCAAAAAGTGCAGCGACACGATTATCTCCCCGTACCGGCACCTCCCCCAAGAATGTAACCTCTAAGCTTGGTAAGAGTCGCGTGTACATGCAGCAACACAACACAACAACATACAGCACTAGTGCAGCGACACGATTATCTCGCCGTACCCGGCACCTCCCCAAGAATGTAAAAACCTGAAAGTTTGGGTGATAGAGTACGGTAACGGGCAGCAACACAAAAAAACCAAATAAGCTCTAGTGCAGCGACACGATTATCTCCCCTCCCCCGGCCCCTCCCCCAAGATGTCTACCTCGTAAAGCTTGGTAGAGTCACGTGTAACGGGCCGAAACACAACCAAAACAACAGCCCTGTGCAGCGACACGATTATCTCCCGTCCCCGGCACCTCCACCAAAAATGTACCTCGTAAGTTTGTGATGGTACTGTACAGGGGGCACCACAACACACACAACAACGATCTGTGCAGCGACAATTACCGCCGTACCCGGCACCTCCCCAAATGTAAAACTGTAAGTTTGGTGATAGGCACGTGTACATGGCACAAACAAACACCAAACATACGCATTGGCAGGGGACACGATTATCTCCCTACCGGCCCTCCACCAAAAAATTCAACCCGAAAGCTTGGGGGGTAGAGTCACGTGAAAACCGGGAACAACACAAACACAACAACATACGATCTAGTGGCGACACGTTATCTCGCCGTCCCCCGGACCCCCACCAAAAATGTAACCTCGTAAGCTTGGTGATAGAGTCACGTGTACACGGGCAGCAACCAACACCCAACTACAGCATTAGTGCAGCGCCCACGTTTATCTCCCCGTCCCCGGCACCCCCCCAAGAATGTAACCTCGTAAGCTTGGTGATAGAGTCACTTTTACCTGCAGCAACCAAAAACACAACATCAGCTCTATGCACGACACGATTATCTCCCCCGTCCCGCACCTCCCCAAGGAAAAAATTCTGCAAAAAGGGGTCTCGTCTGGAGAAAACGGACTTGAAGGTTTTGCAATGAATCGCCGTGAGAGTTTTTGTGACGGTTTTTTATACCAGCACATCACATTTTAAAAATATCTTACAATTTAGTATCGTCTATTACATAATTCAAGACTAATTGTTTCTAATCATTACAAGTAAGTATAGCAATTAAGATTAACTAAACTCAAGGGCATGGCATCGTGGCATCGTCAAAACATGTTTTGTATTTTTTTCGTAGAAATGTGTGCATTTTTTTTACACCAACAATTACACAGCTAGTGCTTTATTTGAGATGAATGTCCTATTAATAGCTGTCGACAAATTAATTTAATTTTCTGGAAAACCTTAAGCCCCCCGCGGATGATGAGCGAAATTGGGTGCATTAAAGGGAAAATTAGATTTTTCAAAAAAAACAAACATTTTAAAACACTGCAAAGGGCAAATTCATATTTATCAAAAAAAAACCAAAATTTATAAAATCCCTTTTTAGTGATGTTTATAGATGTATTGTTTTTTAATCTTAAACACCTTTCACTTTTAAAAGAAAATGAAAATTATAAAAACCTTATCATTATCTCAGCTTCATAGCAAAATCGTGAAATTGCAATTATTAATTAAGAGAAATAATTGTTCGATTGTTCTTAAATTTCACACGAATACATTAATAATTCATAAAATTACGGTTATGTGAAAAAATCATTACAATCGGATGAAGCATGTAGGTGTTATAAGTCGAAGAATGTTTAAAAAAAAAATTTAAATCGTAAAATTGCAATTTTCATAAGGAATAATTTTCCGATTGCGCTCAAATTTGTCAGGAATATATTAATTCATAAAATTAAGGGTCTGTAAAAAAATCATTACAATTGGAAAAAGCATGTAGGTGTTATAAGTCGAAGAATTTTTTTTAAATAAAAAAAAGTAAAATTGCGATTTTCATGAGAAATAATTTTTTGATCGATATTTCGAATCGTGCAGTACTAAGTTCAGAGATTTTGAAGGCCTCCTTCAAATTTCATTGCAATTGGATTATTGGTTTAGCCGGAATAGTGTTAACAAACACACAAAAATACAAACAGAAACAAAAACAAAAACGGAAAAAAATCGTAAAATTGCTATTTTCATGAGAAATAATCTTTCGATTGCGCCCACAAACGTGGCATTTCTAAACCCAAAGATTTCAAAGGCCTCCAGAAAATTTTTTTGAAATTGGAGTATCGGTTTATCTGGAATCGTGTTAACAAACACACAAAAATACAAACAGAAAATAACAAGAAAATCGAAAAAAAATCGTAAAATTGCGATTTTCATGAGAAATAATCTTTCGATTGCGCCCACAAACGTGGCATTTCTAAACCCAAAGATTTCAAAGGCCTCCAGAAAAATTTATCGAAATTGGAGTATCGGTTTATCTGGAATCGTGCTAACAAACACACAAAAATACAAACAGAAAATAACAAGAAAATCGAAAAAAAATCGTAAAATTGCGATTTTCATGAAAAATAATTTTTCGATCGATTTTTTGAACCGTGCAGTTCTAAGTTCAGAGATTTCAAAGACCTCCACAAAATTTCATCGCAATTGGAGTATCGGTTTAGACGGAATCGTGTGGACAAACACACAAAAATACAAAAAAAAAGAAAAAAAAGAAAAAAAAACATTCCGGATTTTTTTCTCCAGTGTAGTAGAATGGAATCTTCGCTTCGCTCGCTTCGCTCGCTACGCTCACCCAACAACGGGATTAAGTCCTGAGGGGAGATTAAATTCGTTTATTTGTTCATCTATTGCGTTTATTATTTAAAATTATAACAATTATTGATTATTGGTGTTGTAGCAAAATCACTATTGATTTAGTTTGGTATTGATACTACAATACTTATTTTTGTAATTGTTTAAACTGTTCTTCCTGAAATTATTCATTATTTTTTTATTGGTGGATCCATAGTTCTTATTCCAACATTTTTTTCAATGGCAGCAGTGGATGGCTGCATAGGGTCTGACTACGCAGTAAACATAATACTGTTAGGCCTATATAGCATACCATAGACCCTGGGTTTATTATAGACAGCACCATAAAAGATAGGAAACTGGGAAAAGAGTAATAATTTTTGTATGTTTCTGAAGGTGAATGTGCACGAATTAAAAACTGTGAAATAAAGTTAAATCTGGGGAACAAAAATTGTTGTCATTGTAGAATTTGAACTGTAGTGTACGATAACGCTTTGAACATTCATAAGCGCTGACGCAAAATAACTTTGGTATAAACATATGCTAGTTAATTGTGTTAGAACACTTTACACGGGTCTCCACTACACTATGCATTACCCTCAGAGTGCGGATAACAAAGTGAGCATAACCTGTAGAGTGTAGTAACAATACTTTGGAGGAGAGGGACATGGTATGGAGTTATTCTTTATCATGGGGCAGTGGGCAGTGGGCAGGGCGCCAGGGGGCAGGGGGCAGTAGTTACTTGAGATCTAGGTGCGCGGAATCGCACCGGGCCAAGCCACGCGCGGCTCCGCTTCCACTAAGCGCCTATTACCGCACGCCTATATTGGCACTTAACACGGTGTTGCCGACGCGAAACCATGGGAGATAGAAACCTGCAGCTTGCTTCAATCGATGGGCTTATACTATGAGATGACCCATTTCACGTTTTATCCCGATCTGCTGATGCGTCTAGAAGTTATTGAGACGTTAAGATCGTTCAAAAATACTTTCTTGTTCAGCTGGGTGGGTGGGTGGGTGGCTGGCTGGCTAAGGACATATCAGTTCGTAGGGCCTCAATGGATAATGTTAGAGAAACTAAAATTTGCACCGATGTCAGTCATCTCAGTGGCCATGTGCTTTACAAACGGTAATTGGATTAGATGACCGGAAGCTTAGATAATGCAAAAATAACAATTTATTTAATTCGTGTTTTGGTAAGAAACGGATTGGCATAGAGTTACATAATGACGTGTCGGTTTGTGGGCCCTCAATGGATAATGTTTGAGAAGCCAAAATTTGCGCCGATGTCAGTCATCTCAGTGGCCATTTGCTTTACCAACGGTAATTGGATTAGATGACCGGAAGTTGAGAAAATGGAAATATAACAAATTATTTAATTCGTGTTTTGTTGAGAAACGGATTGGCGTGGGCCCCCAATGGATAAAGTTTGCGAAGCCAAAATAACAAAGCTTAAAGGGGCTATTAAGTCAAAAAATTATTTTTTACCACATGATCTATAGCACAATACTACACTTAAATGACAGTTTAAAAAATTATATCTTGTAACTGTGATTTAACACCAATTTTTAAATTATTTTGATCCAGAAATTTGCAAAAATTGGTGTTTGGAAAATTTCTTAAATCGGCTTTAACCTGCTTCTTTTTTGGTCCACATAGATACTAGAGCATAGTACCAATCTAAAATGCTCATTTTTTACGTCATGTCTTGAAACTGTGCCCAAATATACCCTCAAACACGCAAAAATATGCATTCCAAAATCACACCCCATCTTGGTAATCAGCATATTTTGACCGAACTACTTGCCCAAATTACAAAACAAAATATAGAGAATTTACAGAAAACGCTAGAGAGACGCCGTAGAGTACGTCAATAATGGCCAATATTTTTTGGATCAAAATCCTCCAAGGTCACGGGGCATAAAGATCGTCCCCATGTTATTTCTTATGGGAGATTTATGCCGATGGGACCTAGCTCGAAATATGTCATGTTTGACAATTTTTTGGGAGGTCATGGTGGCCCCAATAATGTTTCTGTTAGTTGCTAAATTCATTACTAGTCAGCCTGAATTAAATATATTTTTTGAGTTTAGCGGTTAAATACTCCTTTAAATAATTTTATCTTTATTTTGATTGACATTTAAGGTGCATACGAGTGGTGGTCGAAACAATAAATAGGTATCTTTCTGTTATTTGTGTGGCTCGTTGGTCTTGTTAGTGTATTTTCTTCCAATGCAGAAGGTTCAGGTTTCGATTCCTGCCAAAGTCAGAAGTTTTTAACTTCTGATCCATCAGTTTGTGTCTTAGGAGTTTGTAAACGGTGACTTTGGAGCCGTCCTAGCAACGAAGCACATAATAAATTCATAGTTGTTCTGAATCGGCCAATTGTTGATTCTGGCGTTGATCCGCGGGTGCTCGCACTGTCCATATCACTGATTGCTATATTTCCTATTAAAAATATCGATCTTTGGTTGGTTATCGCTTACTCGTCGATTGCGTCGGGGCCTACAAGGGTAGGCTTAGTCGCTTTGATTTACTGTCCCCCACTGAAAATCAGTTATATAGCTGAGTGGGTAGACTCTAAATAAAATGTATTTATTTATTTATTTATTTTTTTTTTTTATTTATTTTTTTATTTATTTATTTATTTATTTATTTATTTATTTATTTATTTATTTATTTATTTATTTATTTATTTATTTATTTATTTATTTATTTATTTATTTATTTATTTATTTATTTATTTATTTATTTATTTATTTATAACTGCGATGCTCAAACCTTCTAATTATCAATGAGTGAGATTTTATTTTGAATCATTGTAATTAAGTAATTTCCTCTACTTGAATGGTAACATCCATACCGTGTAGGTTCTAAACCATGCATTGGTATACCATGCAAAAATGCAAAAACTTGCAAAAAAAAGGGCCAAGCCGAAAACGAGGAAGATACAAGTAGCTCAACTGCATAAAGTGGTGAGATCTAGAAGTATATTTAGATATTTATTTATTATATAATAAGTTAATAATATATCAATATCCATATTATTAGCTTACTAGCATTATGAAATGATTAACAAAAATAACATAAAACATTAAATAATTAATTTATTGTGACATTTACATATGGAAATATCAAAATTAACAGACGCCATTCAAAATTTAAAGCTTGGTCGATGGATTTGGATTGTTTATGTTTTGGTTAGTCAGTAACGACAACCAAGTTAAAAATTCATCGACCAAGCTTTAAATTTTGAATGGCGTCTGTTAATTTTGATATTTCCACATGTAAATGTTTCAATAAATTTATTTAATGTTTTATGTTATTTTTGTTAATATATTTATTTCATAATCATAGTTAGATAATAATATATATATATTGATAAATTATTAATTTATTATATAATTAATAAATATATTTATTATTTTAAACAAAATAATGGGCTTGGCCACACTTAAGATCTCACCACTTTATGCAGTTGAGCCACTTGTATCTTCCTTGTTTTCGGCTTGGCCCCTTTTTTGTAAGTTTTTGCATTTTTGTATGGTTTATTTTAATCCCATACCTGCACCCGCTAAGCAACTGACTGATATGAAAATTTGCATGTTTGTCGATAAAAAAAAATATTCTTGACGCCCAGATAAAATAAGTCAAAATATCCAATTTGACTTTTTGTTGAATTTTATTTTGTGTATGTTGTCTTAAACGACTTCCATTCTATTTATTTTCGTCAGTTGCTTTGAGATCGGTGCTTGGTTCCACCCACCTGTGATATGACAGCGGCTGAGTAAACGCAATTAAAGCCAGTCGCATTGTTTACGTAATCTTGCTATTGTTGGGTCAGCAAACAATTTATAACTGTTAGCTCAGGTTATAAAAATCACAAACGGAAATATATATCTCTCATATCGCAAATGATCAATTGAAGCATTACAGTTATTGTACAAACTAATCATTTAAATAATACAGGGTCCACATTGTCTCGCATATACTTCTTCATTTTCATACCTTGGGTTTCTTTTACTTGCCGCCTAAGATTGCAACTAAATACACATTGGTGTTGTCGTTTGTGCTTGCCCACGTGCAATTTCGTTTCAACAATTTTACTTTAACGAAAAGGTTAAGGTATTGGATAATTTATAGAAATTATATTCGACTGTATAAATCATCAATTATTATTTATTAAAAAGTAATGGATCAAACCACGTGGTCCTCGTTTTTAATTTCAGTACGATTAGTGAAAAGTGTTTTGCGTTTGGTGTCGAGTGTTTGCTAAGTTGTTCGCAAGCCGCATTGTGAGCCAATAATGTACCCTGCGATGCGGGTGGCGGGTAGTCTAGGGCTCTCACCCGCCCCCGGCTGTGAGGGGCCGCTAAGTGCGGAGGTAAGAGCCATAATGTGGTAGCAAGTGTTATACCGTACTAGAGACTTGACTTGACTTGAGCCATTGGGCGTCTTTAGCCAGAACACAGCTGTACGTAGCAATCAATATGCTCTTGAAAACATGTAGGCTTGCCATTTACCGTGTCATCATTCCATGGGGGAGCGTGCCATAGCTTACCAAAGCAACCCTATAGCCATAGTAATACCATAACCACAGTCAAAGTCATTATATCGCCATCGCCACATCCATCGCCATATGCATCGTCATATTAACAGCCAACGCTGTAGCCATTGTCACACCACCCATATAGTCATACCATATAGCCATGCCAAAGTCGAAATTATACTTTCTCCATCGCCATTACATAGCCATACCATAGCCAACACTGTAGCCATTGTCATACCATACAGCCATCATCATACCATATAGCCATTGTCATACCATATAGCCATAGTCGTAGTTGCATACTACCGCCATCGCCATTACACCCACAGCCAACGCTGTACCCATAGTCATACCATATAGCCATGCCAAAGTCGTAATTATACTATCTCCATCGCCATTACATAGCCACCAACACTGTAGCCATTGTCATGCCATTGTCAAACCATATAGCCATAGTCGTAGTCATACTACCGCCATCGCCATTACACCCACAGCCAACGGTGTAGCCATAGTCATACCATATAGTCAGTCATAGTCATACTATCTACTTCGCCATATCTATAGCCATACCATAGCCAACGCTGTAACCATATTCATACTATGTAGCCATAGGCATATCTCCATCGCCATATCAATAGCCAATTGGTACAGTCATGGTCATATACTATCGCCATCGCCATATCCATAGCAATCCATAGCCAAAGCCAACTCCATAGTCATAGACATAGCCATATCTATATTTATAGCCAATCAACTCCATAGCTACATCCATAGCAATGGCCATAGACAACCATATTAATAGCCATCCCCGTATCAATAGCCGTAGCAATCGCCGTATCAATAGCCATAGCCAACGCCATATCAATATAGCCATAGCCATCGCCATATCAATATAGCCATAGCCATAGCCGTATCAATAGCCAGAGCCAACGCCGTATCAATAGCCGTAGCAATCGCCATCTCCGTATATGCTCTCTCGATGTAAAAGTGGCAAATTTGTTACTAATGAGAAGTCAGGTCACGTCTATGGCTCCCTCAAAGGCTTTTTAACTTTCTACATGTCGGAAGCATGGGTATTTGAGAAGAATGTCATAACACTCTCCTCGACGGCGTGCGTGCACCTCGCGACGATAGCCCTCGTAAGCCCCCCATCAGCAGTAATGCGGGGTCGCCACCTAGCCACGAAGACGACACAACTCCGTTCTTAATCACGGCGCAGTCGTACATTTAAAAAAATTATATCCTTGGTTTCCCTCTGTGTTGTTGTTTTGTAGGTTTTAAGGCAGACCCGCCGTCACGGAGCGGGAAAATGGTTGGCAATTTCGATGTTTTGTGTTCTTGGTTCTTGTTTGTTTGCTCCGACCAAGTCGAGTGGAGAGGGGGACGGGGGGGGAGGCGGGGAGAGGTACGGAAATTACCACTTGCAAAACGCGAAATTTTATGCCCTTTCCTAAACAGTGATGCCAACCATGGATTGGAACATATTATAGTTGGCTAAAGTAAAAAAGACACCCCGGCGGAAATGTAGGAACGTAAATCAGCAGTATTTTGAATTGTGGGCACAAAAGATGCGAATACAGAAAGGTTTACAATGGAAAGCACAAGAAGGAGCTTCTTTTCGAACTAGAACACATATTTGCAGGATAATGCTTACGCAAATAACACTAAAATCAGACGAAATTTAATATCATAGCAGTGGACGTTTTTTGAAAACAAAACTTTTTGGCCGTTTACACTTAAGGCAACTCTTTTTACATGATACTGTTTTCCAATTATACCGTCCACGATCTAGAAGTATGTGAAAAAACTTTTACAGCATATAGCAGTATAAACTTGGCTCTATACAAAACCCCACAAGAAAACTTAAAACTGTGCCCATATTAAACACAACCGAATTGCGCGGCCATGATGGTAGATGTCGCAGTATTTCCACGTCGAAAACACACCGTTCTCACCGCTAGCCCAGACCACAATTCATCAACATTCAAGTGCAAACACAGCCACGTTGATGGAATTTTTTAAATACTCTTCACCCTCCTTCACTCTTTAAGATCCATTTATTGACTTTTGTGGACCCTACCCAGTATTTTAGAACGTAATTAAAACCCATAGAAGACGCGATTCAGAAGAGTAAGTGTCAAGCAGCAGACATTCTCTCGCCCAGTAGTCGAACCCATACAACAAGCGAGTAACTCATCCGGGACTACAGAACTCATGCGGCCCCCACTGTCGGGACTAAATCCTGACTCCAACTACATACTGGAATCCCGTACGGGCTGAACCCCATTGCCGGACTACAGTCATGGCCCAAGAGGCCCCCACTGCCGGGACTAGAACCCTGGCCCCCGTGCACTGCCGGGACTAGAACCCTGGCCCCCGTGCACTGCCGGGACTAGAACCCTGGCCTCCATGCACTGCCGGGACTAGAACCCTGGCCTCAGTGCACTGCCGGGACTAGAACCCTGGCCCCCGTGCACTGCCGGGACTAGAACCCTGGCAGCCTCCCTCCCCTGCTTGCGACTCGGCGCACGTGCCCCGTGTATTGCCTGATACCGACGACGTGCCTCGGCGCCTCGCCGGTGAGATAAGTGGGTGGGCTCCCTGACGAGGGCTCGCATTGTATTTGATTTACTGAGAGCAGCGACCCAGACTCAACCACACACTCTATAATACCAACAGGTAAGTTTTCGAGCATAGAGTTTCCATTCCATCTTTTAGATTGTTTTGAAAGATGAGGATATAACAGGAATATGGTGTCTCATACGGTTCGGATGAGTGTCCTAGTGAAGCGAAATGAAAGGACGTGGGATCGAATCCCGTCTAATGCATGGGTTATCCTATGGGTCTTTCATTAATGTGTATCACGATTCATCGTCTTCAAACAGTATCACAAAAATCACCAGGCCAAGAAACATTTCTTAAAAAACCAGCACCCATTCTAAATACCCCGTTTTAGGTCTACTAATATTAGGAGCTATTGGGGTACAGATGTGAAGTAAAGGGAATATCCAAGGGCTGTTTGAGAAGACTTAACCCCCAGCATTCGTATTAACAACTAAAGAAAACCTTGAGGAAACCTTTCACTCTGGATTGCCGATGACGGGAATGGATCTCGGATCCCCCAAATCAGAGTCTCGCGCTTAGCGGTTGGGCTACATCTAGACGCGAGACGCAAGAAACACCAATCTACCCTAAAAACTATAGAACATTGCAGCAATAGAGAAAGGTAGTAAACAAACAAACCTAACATCGAAACTACCCTGGAAACTATAGTACATTGCATCAATAGAGAACGGTAGTAACAAATACAAACAAACCCAACATCGAAATACCTGGAAACATGTACATTGCATCAACAGAGAGAGGTGTAACAAATACAAACAAACCCAACATCGAAACAACCCTGGAAACTATACTCCATTGCATCAACAGAGAGAGGTAGTAACAAATACAAACAAACCCAACATCGAAACTACCTTGGAAACTATAGTACATTGCATCAACAGAGAGAGGTAGTAACAAATACAAACAAACCCAACATCGAAACTACCCTGGAAACTATACTCCATTGCATCAATAGAGAGAGGTAGTAACAAATACAAACAAACCCAACATCGAAACTACCCTGGAAACTATAGTACATTGCATCAATAGAGAGAGGTTGTAACAAATACAAACAAACCCAACATCGAAACTTCCCTGGAAACTATAGTACATTGCATCAATAGAGAGAGGTAGTAACAAATACAAACAAACCCAACATCGAAACTACCTTGGAAACTATAGTACATTGCATTAACAGAGAGAGGTAGTAACAAATACAAACAAACCTAACATCGAAACACCTGGAAACTATATTCCATTGCATCAACAGAAAGAGGTAGTCACAAATACAAACAAACCCAGCATCGAAACTACCCTGGAAACTTTTCTCCATTGCATCAAGAGAGAGAGGTAGTAACAAATACAAACAAACCCAACATCGAAACTACCCTGGAAACTATACTCCATTGCATCAACAGAGAGAGGTAGTAACAAATACAAACAAACCCAACATCGAAACTACCCTGGAAACTATACTCCATTGCATCAACAGAGAGAGGTAGTAACAAATACAAACCAACCCAGCATCGAAACTACCCTGAAACTTTCTCATTGCAATCAAAGAAAGTAGTAACAAATACAACAACCCAACATCGAAACATCCTGGAAACTAATACATCATCAAAGAGAGAGGTAGTAACAAATCAAACAAACAAACATCGAAACTAACTGAACAACCATACATTGAACATGAAGAGGTATAACAATACAACAAACAAATCAAAAACCTGGAAAACCTAACTCATCCATCAAAAGATAGGCATAGTCAATAAAAACAAACCAAACATAAACAACCCTGAAACTATACTTGCATCAAACAGAGAGAGTAGAATACAAAACAAACCAACCAACAAACACCCTGGAAACTTACTCCATTCTCAATAATAGAGAGTAGTAATAACAAACAAACAAACAACAAGAACACATAACAGAAGAGGTCAGTAACAAATACAAACACCGAACATCAATTAGCTCCCGGAAAGTTTACCATTCAAAAAAGATATAAGTAACAAACACCGAAAACAAGACATACAACAAAAGGAAAACAAAACAAAAACCCAACATCGAAATACCGCGAAAACTATACTCATTGCATCAACAGAAGAGGTAGTAACAAAACAAACAAACCAACTCGAACCCACTGAAACTACCCTGAACTTTTCACCATGAGAGGTAGTAAAATAAACAAACCAACAACCCAACTACCTGAAAACTATAGTACATTGATCAAAGAGAGAGGTAGTAACAAACAAAACAAACCCAGCATCGAAACTACCCTGGAAACTTTCTCCATTGCATCAATAGAGAAGGTTGTAACAAATACAAACAAACCCAACATCGAAACTTCCCTGGAAACTATAGTGCATTGCATCAATAGAGAAGGTTGTAACAAATCAAACAAACAACATCGAACTTCATGGAAACAATAGAGTGAATCAAACAAAAGACGAGTATAACAAATACAAACAACTCCAACTGAACAAGAAAGATCTCCATGCATCAACAAAAGGATAACAAATAAACAAACCCAACTCGAAAAACCTGAAACATACTCCATGCATCAACAGAGAACTAAAACCAAATGCAAATAACAAGAAGTCAAAAACTCCAAACAAACCACATCATCTAACCTGAGAAACGTAGTACATTCATCAAAAGACAAAGTAACAAATAAACATCCCTCGAAACTACCTGAAACTGCATCACATGATAGAGAGAGGTAGTAACAAATACAAACAAACCCAACATCGAAATCACTGGAAACTAACTCCATTGCATCAATAGAGAGAGTAACAATAACAAAAACAAACACAAAACATACCCGAAACATACCATTGCGAAACTATAGCATGTGTCACAAAACAAGAGACCAATAAACCTAAACTATACTACAATCAAACAAGCGATAAACACATAAAAAACACAATTGAACAAGGGAAAAGTGTCATTGAACAAACAGAACAAACAACAATCAAACCACTGAAAACTACTGAATATCATTGCATAACAAAGTAGTACAAAAAGCAAACCCAACATCGAAACACATGCAAACAAGTACATGCGAAACAACTGGAAGAGTATAGTAACAATCAACAAACGAAGATCGAAACATACACGAAACAATAACATGCATCAAAAGAGAGTAACAATACAAGGACAAACCTATACCATCAATTCTTAAGGAAACTATAGTAACAAATAAACAAGAAATCGAACAAATACATGCAAACTAGTACATGCATCAACAGGAAACGTAGTAACATATCACAAACAAGACCAATCGAAATAACAAACAAACCCAACATTGATCAAACGATGAAGCTTAGTCAGCACAAAGAAGAGAAACAAATCAAAACAAACCCATCGGAAACTACTGGAAACTAATCCATGCATCAACAGAGAGAGGTTGTAACAAATACAAACAAACCCAACATCGAAACTTCCCTGGAAACTATAGTACATTGCATCAATAGAGAGAGGTTGTAACAAATACAAACAAACCCAACATCGAAACTTCACTGGAAACTACAGTCCATTGCATCAATAGAGAGAGGTAGTAACAAATACAAACAAACCCAACATCGAAACTTCCCTGGAAACTATAGTACATTGCATCAACAGAAGATGGTAGTCAACAAATACAAACAAACCTAACATCGAAACTACCCTGGAAACTATACTCCATTGCATCAACAGAGAGAGGTAGTAACAAATACAAACCAACCCAACATCAAAACTACCCTGGAACTTATACATTGCATCAACAGAGAGAGAGTAACAAATACAAACAAACCCAGCATCGAAACTACCATGGAAACTATAGTCATTGCATCAAAGAAGAAGGTAGTCACAAATACAAACAAACCCAACATCGAAACATCCCTGGAAACTATACTCCAATCATCAACAGAGAGAGGTAGTAACATAAACAAACAAACCCAACTCGAAAACTACCTGGAAACTATACTCCATTACATCAAACAAGAGAGGTAGTCAAAATACAAAAACCTACATCGAAACTACCCTGGAAACTATACTCCATTGCATCAATAGAGAGAGGTATAACTAATACAAACAAACCCAACAGAAATATACCTAGAAACATAACAACATTGAATCACGGAGAGGTATAACAAATACAAACCAACCCAACATAAAACTACCCTGGAAACTTACTCCATTGCATCAATAAAAACTGTAATAACAAACACAACAACAACAAAAAGAGTAACAAATACAAACAAACCCAACATCGAAATACCCTGGAAACTATACTCCAATTGCATCAACAGAAGAGATAAAACTAAACAAACAACACCCAAACTCCGAAAACTACGAAACATACTCATGCACACAGAGAGAGGTAGTCAAACAAAAACAAACAAACCTAACATCGAAACTACCCTGAAAACTATAGTACATTGCATCAAGAGAGAGAGGTAGTAACAAATACAAACAAACACAACATCGAAACTTCACTGGAAACTACAGTACATTGAATCAATAGATAGAGGTAGTAACAAATACAAACAAACCCAACATCGAAATACCCTGGAAACTTTACTCCATTGCATCAACAGAAGGAGGTAGTAACAAATACAAACAAACCCAGCATCGAAACTACCATGGAAACTATAGTTCATTGCATCAAGAGAGAGAGGTAGTAACAAATACAAACAAACCCAACATCGAAACAACCCTGGAAACTATACTCCATTGCATCAACAGAGAGAGGTAGTAACAAATACAAACAAACCCAACATCGAAACTACCCTGGAAACTATACTCCATTGCTTCAATAGAGAGAGGTAGTAACAAATACAAACAAACCCAACATCGAAATACCCTGGAAACTATACTACATTGCATCAAGAGAGAGAGGTAGTAACAAATACAAACAAACCCAACATCGAAACTACCCTGAAAACTATAGTACATTGCATCAACAGAGAGAGGTAGTAACAAATACAAACAAACCCAACATCGAAACTACCCTGGAAACTATACTACATTGCATCAACAGAGAGAGGTAGTAACAAATACAAACAAACCGAACATCGAAACTACCCTGGAAACTATACTACATTGCATCAATAGAGAGAGGTAGTAACAAATACAAACAAACCGAACATCGAAACTAGTCTACTACACATCGACGAGAAGAGAGCGTTAAAATACTGACAATGAATTTATTTTAAGGGGAATCCCTAGACCCAAATATGATTTCTTAAGAATGCATTAAAGATGTCTGAAAAGTAAGTAGCATGGAAGAGGGGCCTAATAAAAGAGCGGATTATTTTTTTGAAATTTTTTTGACGGGACATAACCTCAGAATCAACAATTGTTTTCAAATTACTGGAATCAGTTGCTCAAGTTCAAAATTGAATTTTTAGCAGCGGTTTTTTGTATATTATTTCTACACTCCTTTATCTACAACCTAAATAAAAGGATTTTTGGATTTATATGGTTTGTTGCGTTGCACAATGTTTTTCGCCTGCCGGTACAATTTCAAATTTTGTGCCGTTTAACGGAAAAAATCGTGCAACGCCTGAAATCATATAAAACTAATAATACTTATATTATTTAGGTTGTAGATAAAGGAGTGTAGAAATAATATACAAAAAACCGCTGCTAAAAATTCAATTTTGAACTTGAGCAACTGATTCCAGTAATTTGAATAAAATTTTTGATTCTGAGGTTATGTCCCTTTAAAAAAATTTCAAAAAAATTATCCGCTCTTTTATTAAGCCCCTCTTACATTCTACTTACTTTTCAGACGTCTTTACTGCATTCTTTAGAAAACATATTTGGGTCTAGGGATTCCCCTTAACACGACTCCTAATCTGTAAACCTAAAAGAGGGCAAAGCTATTAACTAGATATATATGAAGAAAGTAGAAATGTCTAAACAATCTTTAAGTTGGAGATCAATTAACACAATTAAAATTTTGTTACAATGATTGATATTTTGCTGCAAACTAGTTAACTCAAAAAGCTAATAATTCTTAATAAAGTAAAATTGGGATTTACTTTTGATCATTATTATTCAGCCCTTCAGGACCTCATTCTTTTTAAACCTCTCATGTAATTCACAACATAAAACTAATAAAGCAAAGGTGTCAATCTCATCTTAATAAAGCAATTACGTCGTCTCTCGCAGTCCGAGTTCACATAAAATTGCGCGTATTGTCTTCAATCTCCGGTATACTCAGGTCAAACAATAGTTCATCTGTTCTGTGCCGAACAATATCAAGGTGTAGGGGACAGCAATTACCGGACTTGATAGTTATTTATTCTGTGAGCCCGGACACATGTGGTAGTTGGCAAGTATCTATTCACTCGGCCAGGAAGCACCCGACGTATGAAACTTGTCATCCTTTTCTTGTACATGCCTCAGCAGTAGATAAACAATAGTTCATCTGTTCTGTGCCGAACAATATCAAGGTGTAGGGGACAGCAATTACCGGACTTGATAGTTATTTATTCTGTGTGCCCGGACACATGTGGTAGTTGGCAAGTATCTATTTACTCGGCCAGGAAGCACCCGACGTATGAAACTTGTCATACTTTTCTTGAACTTGCCTCAGCAGTAGATAAACATTAGTTTTAGTTTATCAGCTAGATACAGTTCACGAAAATGTTCAATTTTGGACTTTTTAACAAATTCCAAAAACGCACAAATATATTATTTTAATTTTAAAGATAATTTTCAGAAATGTCAAGCTGAGAGCTTCCTTGCCAACTGTGTAAAGTTTCAAACAACTATAGTGTCGAGCCGAGCGCACAGGAATTCGCCTAAAATGAATATCCTCTTACTTAAAATAAGATACTATAGACGGAAAGGTGCATGATATGGTCTACAATACAGTCATACCTGAAAGAATCGAGGATCGAAGATTTCCTAAACACAGAGTAGTCTGCACCTTGCGCAGAAAACTCGATTATCTTCATATTAGAGCGTAGTTTTGGAACCGGCGAATGTAAAACGAACGGAATCGAATGCTCAGTTGAGCTGAGAACGTATGTGTCGAGCGCAGAAGCTCCAACCACTGTGCGTTTGCCGGGCACTGCTGCAAGCTGTCAGCGTTTTCAAGTAGGCTCACATCGCAAGCATTCTCGGAAAGCTACAGGCTTTCGCGCGCCATCACAATCGAAAACATTATCCGAAACACATTATGAAAACTACAGTGAAAAATAATATTATATGCGCGGTAGTGGATTAATAATGCAACTATAAAATGTAGGCGTTGTTAAGATGGTTAAGTATAACAAAACAGTATTATTAAAACGGTATTAGAAACATGTCAAAAATTTAAATTTTGATTCTTATTGATATCCTTTTTAGTGAAACGCATTTTTTTAATATTATGTTCCAGTAATCGATTTACTTCTTATTTATATTCTTTTAAGTGAAACGCAATTTTATAATATTATGTTCCTGTAATCGATTTACATCTACTTTTGAAATTAAATTATATTCCTACACTCTTTCTTATATGTTGTTATTAAGACGGTGATATTGTAACAAAAACACTCTGCTTTTGTATATTACAACTTTCAATAATGCGTTGTGTATTGCATTGCATTATATTACTCATTCATAGATGATCTCAACTTGCTCGGAAAATCAAAATGTAGACTTTCTAATGTAAACGTTAATTAGTCAATTAAATAATATTTTCAACAAAATAACCAACACAATATGCAAATGCAATTATATAGATATTCATGCTACTTATCCAATTTTTTAAATAAAAATTGTGATTATACTGTGTCCGGTACACGTATGGTTTACTGTGAATTGGAATTAAAACATTTGGTGATTGACATTGTTGTTGTCAACGTGTTAAAGATAATACTTACTAAATCAATTGGTTATGAGTGACCGAATAGGACGTCGACAACGTCGATGACGACGAAAATTATACCAGGCTATTGTACCACCTCTGGCCGATAATTTGAAAGTCGAAGAAACATGTCTGAAAAGTTTGCTGAATGAAAGAAGGCCTTTAAAATAACAGAAAAAAAATTGTTATTTTTTTTGCAAATCTATGTATAATTTCCAAAAGTGAGGTTATGTCCCGCCCAAAAAAATTCACAATTTTTTTTCTGTTATTTTAAAGGCCTTCTTTCATTCAGCAAACTTTTCAGACATGTTTCTTCGACTTTCAAATTATCGGCCAGAGGTGGTAAAATAGCCTTAATAATTCTCAATAGAGGTTTTCATCCCGACGCAGTTTTCGTGGTTTTTACAGTCCACTCCAAATAGCGAATTCTATATGGCTACGAGAACTCGTCCACGGCCCAAGACGATAAAAATTTAAATTTTTATCGTGGGAAACCTGTTATAGGGTGCAATTAGCCCCTCTTCAGGTGAACTATAGGTATGTGCGGATAGGAAATTGTGAAGGGATGTCCGAGGGCTGTTTAAGAGGACTCAATCCCTTGCATTCGCCTTAACGACTGAGGAAACCTCGGGAAAACTTCAGTCAGGATTGCCAGTCTCGACGGGATTCGAACCCTGGACCTCCCGAATCAGAGTCGAGCGCTTAGCGCCCGAGCCAACACTGTCGGACCCTAGACGATAGGAAAATAGGGAGTTGCGTCATTTGATCACTTCGAAATAGTGGAGAAAATTAACAGAAGTAAATAGCTAAAAGTAAGAAACATAAATGAAAATACATACATGGCGGTACTTGACATTTACATCCGTACAACATGCATGTGAGTACCAATTGTGACCAGGTTTATATAATGTTCATCCAAAAATGTAAACAATGACGTAAAAGATCAAAATTTATGTGAATGTATAACATGTAAATGTAAATTTGTGCATTATTGAAATGTAACAATTATAAAAATTGAACAACTTTGAAAGTAGATTCCTTATAAAATGTGGGCAAATGTATAAAGTGTGTGGGGTAGGCCTACTCACAGAGTTGCGGGGGCCCCCGGTGGCCCCTATGGGCCGAGCAGTGACAGGGAAGCTCGCTCCGTGTGTTAGGAAGTGACCCTTGGTCCACGCCTCTCCCTCGAAGGGGTTTTCTCGAAGATGACCCTGGAAACAACACACAAAGTCACACACTAGCCAAAGCAATCCATCAAGATTTACAGATTCAATTTCAATCCATTACTCGATCCCCAGTCGGGGCAAACTTCTACAGATGAGATGTGTATAGAGTGGCTAGTTAGTCTTGTGGTTGGAGGCTCTGCTTCCAATACCGAAAGGACCAGGGTTCGATGCCCGCTTCACGCAGAAGTTCTTTAACTTCTGTTAGCAGGTGGGTCGTGTCCAGCTTGATTGATCGGTGTTTCCTACTTAAATATGCCGATCTCTAAGTTGGTCATTGTTCGCTCGTCAATGGTGTCTTGGTAGGTAGGCTTGGTAGGCTTTAAATGTATTTCACTGAAAATAATGTATGTGACTGATTGGGTAGACTCTAATTACGATTTCAAATTTTTATTTACGACAATATAGCTATCAGACAGAAGTGTATAATGCTGAAATAAGAAGTGTAAGAAGCCCAAGCCACTATGTGATACGAAATATTTACGAGTGAAAGTTTATTAAATTGCCGGACTCGACGGGATTCGAAACCGAGACCTCCCGAATCAGAGTCTCACGCTTAGTGCTTGGTGTTGCTGGTGTTTGGTGTTGATCATATAATTAGTCCACGCCCTTTACTTGAATTTTAAAATAACCTGCTAGCCAACTTGTACACATTAAATTTGTTATTTGTTGATGGAATGAAGGGGGGTAGTAAGAGATGATTTATATCGAGAATTCTAGGTGCCGTATGAACATGAACATTTTATCACAACATTGAACCCGGTATAATAAAATATATCACCGTATTATACATGGACTTGTGGGAGTCTCTTCTTTGTTAATTGTTAATATAATACAACTAAAACATATTTTATTGTTATGTTATTTCAAACCGCTACAAGTCCAAACATCTTTATTTTATTTTATGAAAACTTACAATCACAAAATTATGTTTTTACTTATGCCATAGTTGTGTATTAGTCATAGCCACCGACTTAGCTACTACAACACACCTGTGGTTATGGAGAAATAAGTTTCCTTTGCTTACCTCCGAATTTACTAACTTGGACTTAATGGGACTTAATGCGTTTGGAAAAAAGCCTCTGTAAATACTCTTCACACAATTAATATGATGTTTAACATTATCTATGAACGTGCGTGCCTGATAAAATGTTTGAGAATGAGTACGCATGTTCCAACCATAGCCTGCTCGATACTAACAAGCAGTCTCCTTGACTCGATACACAGTCCTTACAGTCCTTACTTCCTTACAGTGACTCAAAAGCTCAGTTATTGTTTTGTAATTTACCTGATATGAAATTTTAAGTCACTCTCGGTGGTTTTCAACGGCATACTATATTTTCACTAGGACTGCAGTCTGAGCTGCAATTTAAACGGCAATCAGAACGAATGCGTGCATCCGCAATAACATAAAAATCAAACCCGCAATTGCAGTCAGCAATTTTAGAACACTTTTAACCAGGCAATTCGAGTCAACGCGATCAATGGCTGCATTTTGGCTCCGATCGACTGACGGCAGTTGATTGCGGTTCCCGCGAAATACAACCATTTTCTTTTTATTGTAATAACCCAAAGTTACATTTCAGATATCCTTAATTTTATAGATAGGGATGTATGTTGTTAGCTTTTATTAATGTAAATTTTAAAATTTAATTTTGGGTACAAAATTAGCTTGGTTTTCCGTATATATTTTAATCTCAGCCAAAAGCACAGAGGTTTCCGAAACGAAGACAGAACCTTGCCGGTAGTGGTAGTCGGATGTAAGGGTGAGTGAAGAGAAGAGGGACAGTCATCACGAACCAACCGTTCTCTGGGCAGCGATCGTACAAGCAAGATTTAAGACCGAGAGACACGGAGTCGGTGATTTCTCATTCTTGAAATGAATCTATGGCTTTCCTGGTTACCAGAAATTGATTTAAAAAGTGGGAAAATTTAAAGCTGTAAGAGAGGCGGTGGTGGTGCAGAAAGACAAAGAGTATCTCATTACATGGCAAGATTTATAGATGGATGTGATTGCAGAGGGAGGAAAGTCCATACCATGTTCACCACACTTCCGAAGCCAAAGAAAATTATCGTTGCAAAAAGGTTTCATTAACTTGCTTGTGTAATTACTAATTTTACAGTGTGGACATTAGTCTTTTTTATTTTATTTTTATCGGTGGAGCGAAAGATCACTTTTTGCAGCTAATCTCGAAAGAAGGAAATTGAAGTTGAACACGGAGGCCAAGTTATCTTCACAAATTACCCATTGAAATGCAGAGCACAACCGCTGGTACTTCAAGAGAGGCAGGAGGCAAGTCTTACACGCTACACGGCCGTGCAACCAGCTGGTTTAGGGGGGACACAACCGCTGGTACTTCAAGAGAGGCAGGAGGCAAGTCTTACACGCTACACGGCCGTGCAACCAGCTGGTTTAGGGGGGACACAACCGCTGGTACTTCAAGAGAGGCAGGAGGCAAGTCTTACACGCTACACGGCCGTGCAACCAGCTGGTTTAGGGGGGACACAACCGCTGGTACTTCAAGAGAGGCAGGAGGCAAGTCTTACGCGCTACACGGCCGTGCAACCAGCAGGTTTAGGGGGACACAACCGCTGGTACTTCAAGAGAGGCAGGAGGCAAGTCTTACACGCTACACGGCCGTGCAACCAGCAGGTTAAGGGGGGCACAACCGCTGGTACTTCAAGAGAGGCAGGAGGCAAGTCTTACACGCTACACGGCAGTGCAACCAGCAGGTTTAGGGGGACACAACCGCTGGTACTTCAAGAGAGGCAGGAGGCAAGTCTTACGCGCTACACGGCCGTGCAACCAGCTGGTTTAGGGGGGACACAACCGCTGGTACTTCAAGAGAGGCTGGAGGCAAGTCTTACACGCTACACGGCCGTGCAACCAGCTGGTTTAGGGGGGACACAACCGCTGGTACTTCAAGAGAGGCAGGAGGCAAGTCTTACACGCTACACGGCCGTGCAACCAGCTGGTTTAGGGGGGACACAACCGCTGGTACTTATTTGTTGTGAATAATGTTGTGGAATAAGTTACTGTTCCTTAAGAATATGTTATATTATAATGCATTTGTTTTGATTCGCATGTCTATTTTTTAGTGTTTTTGTTGTTTGTTTGTATGTTTCAAAATACGACAATGTCAGCCCTTAATTCACCACTGTCTGTTTTGTATAAAAGTAGGCCTATGCCTATAAACATGAATGGTTACTAAATCCGTTATCCAATCAATATTAATTAAATTGCCAGTCGTTCAATGAAAAACATTACAGGGAAATTATTAATTTAAGCTGGTTCTAAGAATTTTTTTTCTAGACCTCTCCAGACACACTCTATCCTACGGGAAGTGTCCCCCCCCCCCCCTCCACTAGTTACGTCCGTGAGTGACAGATTAAGATATGCCTTAAGTGGTCCTCAAAAGGTGACTCCGTGAATCATTACAATAAATACACCTGATTTTCCTGACTAATAATTCAGGCCCCAAGTTGAATATGCTACCCAGATTTAGAACCTTAATAATGTCACACAACTTGATTCATAGAGTACATAGTACAACAACAGTTTTCGTTCACTTATGCTTTAAAGCTAATATAGAATATTACAGGGTTAACTATTTGGCAATTTGCTCTGAAAACAGGCACTTTTGAAATCAATAGGAAATGTGTGGTTATGGTTCTGCTTGACTCGCCTCTGTGTCACCGAGGAATACACGTATTCATCAACCAACATTTATCTTCTGGCCATGCAGCCGCATCGATGCCTGTTTGATGAGGCTCCAGTCACGGACCCTATATTCTACCATTGAATATGAGCAATAGAGAATTACACCATTTACCGATATTCAACGCTTCCGAAATGATGTTAAGGAAATAACTGAATATCAACTTCACCAAAGTAGGCTTATTTTTCCCTAAATAAGAATACTCAACGATATTAATATTATAATGTTTTGTACCCAGAGAAATAACACTGGCAGAGGCTAGCGAAGTTTGCAGATGTTCAAGATGTGGATGTGGGTAGGCCTATAACCACGCCAACTTGCAAGCGAATCTTCTGTGTTTAAAACTAAGTTTATAATTTTGAATTATGAATTTTCCCACCAATTTCATTCGTATCACCCACACCGCATTGAAACTATAATAGTCGCCCAACATTTTCCACGTCAATCTGTGCAATATAATTTACGTGAGTCGCTGGTCACTCACTGGCAAGCATCGGTCGAGTCAAGATCAACGTGTGCAATACATCAAGACGCCTTGGTGTGCGGTTGCTAAACTACATAATATAAACAAAACAGGAGTTTATTTTTGCTACTATGGTATCTTTCTCAATGTGTACATTTCCGTGGGAATAAGATATGTCCATTACTTCATATTATTGTAAACCTAATAATGTTTTATTAAACGTGAAGACACATTCTAGTCGACTTATCAGGAACGAAAATGGCAAAAACAATACTTTAACGTTTTAATTTCTGATCCCGATACCATGAATATTGCACAGTATTCACAAAATACCAGGAGTAGGCCTACAACGGTGATTACTTTTTAAACAATATTATGATTTTTTTCCATTAAGGTTGCTTCAAGACACAGAATAACTTTTTAAATTAATTTACGTGAACATTATACATATTATACTGTATATCATGTTTGTTTATCAATTTTTCAGCACATAAATTTTGAGACACACTAATCGAAATTAGTGATTCCGATAGGAATTTGAAATGCCAAGTGCTGAGTATAATGGCTATGGGAGGGGGTAGCAGTAGCACCCTTGTGCCCGCTGCATGGGGAAAACTGTACTAGACGGAACCACGACGGGGAATTCCTGCCACATTGCATAACGCCAGAGAGCAAGGAACTCCTGCCGAGATGCATGGATTACATAGGCAACATTCTTTTTTAATCATCAATCGATTCACATTCAATGTGAATGTGGATAGTGGTGTGTAAGAAGTTTGGATGAGCGAAGCGAAGACTTCAATTTCACTGAACTTCACTGAACACCCAAAAACTTAGCTCTGGTGTTTTGTTTGTTGTTTGTTGTTGTTGTTGTTTGTTGTTTTTTTGTCTGTTCGCGCTCTACCGAACAAACGGCATATGCGATCTTGCTGAAAATTTTGGGGGACCTTCGAAATCTCTGAAACTAGACTTGCGACATTTTTGGGTACAATCGATTAAATATTTTTTATGATTATCGTACTTTTATACTGTTTTTATATTTTTTAATGAGATATTTTCGTGATATTTTGCAAACGGCTACTCCGATCTTGATGAAACTGTATAGGAACGTTTAAAATCACTTAAATTATATATGTTATGATTTTAGAGACATCTGAAGAAAAATTTGTTATAGAAATCGTTCTTTTACTATTTTTTCCACGGTTTTTAATACGATATTTTCGTGATATTTGGGACGATTCTGTCCAAATGGGTGGGGCTAAAACGTTAATATTTTACAGTGACAAATATTATGGTATCTTGGGGGTCAATCGGGAGACCGGGGTTCGATACCCCGCTGGGATGGATTTGTTAATTTCTGGATTGATTTACATAAAAAAATATTATGGTGATGTAGTGCCTTTTGAAAGAAAAAGTTTAAACGTTGGTCAATATTCATAGGAACACAGGTTTTAATAAAAGCCTTTTACAGGTGTATAATTAACAACTAATATCCAGTAACTATAGAAAAAGTAATGAGATCCACTTAAAAATGTAATCATTGGACAGAAATATTTTTTAAAAAAAAACTCTTCCATCAACGCGACTGGAAAAAGCGTTCGCGAAGCGGCCTAGTTAAATATCGTTCTTCATTTGGTGCTTCTATTACAAACACATTTGGTACTTCTTGAATCTTTTGTTTCCTCTTGTTGACACGTAGCTTATGTAAAGGTGGTTCTTGATTTAGTCTGCAGCTAACCAAGCACGGGTACGGGACCAGGCGAACTTACTTAATCAACACATTGTCGACGAACGATTCAAAAAACATTATTGGATGAGCGAAGCGAAGACTTCAATTTCACTGAGCCCCAAAAAATATTAGCTCGGGTGTTTTTTGTTTTTTGTAATGTTTGTATTTTTGTATGTTTGTTCGCGCTCTATCGGGCAAACGGCATATGCGATCTAAATGATAATTAGAGGGGGCCTTCTAAATCTCTTAACTTAGACTTGCCACGTTCTTGGGTACAATCGAAGAAATATTTCTCAAGAATATCGTACTTTTAACGATTTTTTTCGATTTTTAATGCGATATTTTCGTCATATTTGGGCCGATTCTGACCAAACGGGTGGGGCTAAAACGTTCATATTTCACATGGACATTAAGGAAGGTGATGTATTGCCTTTTGAAAGAAAATGATGAAAAAATATCCAGAATTTATAGCAATAAAGGTTATAATATAAGCATTTGACAGGTGTGTGTGTGTGTTACAGGAGCCGATTCTGACCAAACGGGTGGGGCTACAACGTTCATATTTCTCATGGACATTCAGGTTATGGATATGTATTGCTATTTGAAAGAAAAAGTAAAAAGTTAACCAGAATTCATAGAAATCAAGGTTTTAATATAAGTATTTCAACCAACAAAGATCATCCATCAACGCGACTAGAAAAAGCATTCGCGAAGCGGCCTAGTACTATAATAACGTCGTTCTCCTGAGCCCTGGTATCTTTGTTGGTGGAGGTGCCGGGTTTTGGAGGTGTTGGAGGGGGGAAGGGGGGAATCCTGGGTTCTACGCACGAACGAACGGCCAGGAAAGTGACGCGTATAGAGGAGCTTAGCTCTCGAAAAGTCAAGTTTTTAGACTTTTTAACAATCAAACTACATCAAATTGTTTCCTATTTTTTCTTAAATCTAAAAACGTTACACATTTCCTCAGTTATAGGTTTCCACATGACACATGTGCAGAGTTTTATAGCATCTGTTTTGTTAGTTGGTCTTGCAAAATGTATTGAAAAACGCCAGGATGACGGTTTTAAATAAAATTTGATGTTTTAAAATAAATTGAACAATAAACGGTTATTTTCTGTTCATCTCTCTAGCCACATTTATAGAAATGAGGAAGAGCACATTGTACAAAATGGATCAAACCCATGTGCACCCAAAACCAAATTTTTAAAGAGCTAGTACTCCGTTGAAGTGATGTGACATCGAGTGTGGTTTCTTTTTACATACCTTATATTATCAAACACCGAATTTTGATTTAAGAACTTGAAATCATTTTCCGTTAATTTAGACCAACAATAACACACATCAAATTACAAATAGTCTGTATGTTTACACGCTTGAACGCGCCGTCGTGGTGTTAGTATCGCATGTGCGTGTGCGCCCTCATCCGCGAAGCTAGAGACGAGTGTCGCGTGCCGGGAACCTCTTAACAACGCCCGGCTCACTCGTCTAGTACCGGGACCCGCCTGATTCCGGTACGACACTGGCCACACCTCGCAATTACTACAAAAGCTACCGGATAATTTCAACCAATGAGATACGAAGAGACAATTTAGATCATAATACACCCTGTGTAATCAATATAAGGAACGATGAATATAATCTCGACATGAAAATGTTATTGGGGATTAATTTAAATGGAAGAGTTTCTCTTTCACGATTGCTACAGACGAGTTTTGTCTCCTTCACAACTCTCTTAAAACTCTCTCAACCATGAAAAGTCACGTCGTCAATAAAGAATAAGTCCAGAGAGTATTATATATTGTTTTTAAAAACAAAAGCTATTACTGTCTCGCTCAGCTCAATGATTCGTACCCAGCTTCAGAGGAGCGGGCTCGATTCCCGTGCGAGGGACATGCATTGCCAACACAATGTTCGTCATCAACATGGTTAACACAAATACAACAGTTGTCTGTCAGTTGAGAAACAACTGTCTGCGTCACCATTGAGCAGTGGTTTGTTTGAAGCAACATGGTTAACACAAATACAAGAGTTGTCTGTCAGTTGAGAAACAACTGTCTGCGTCACCATTGAGCAGTGGTTTGTTTGAAGATTTCTTGGTTATAAATATTCATGAATACTTTTTCGGTTACACCGAGTAAGTGTAGGCAAACTAATGATATTTACCTTGTAACACCAACGCTTCGTAGCCTCTGTGGACCACATCACCTTTGGAAATGTGGTCGACAGAGGCCCCTAAACGTTGGTGTTTCAAGGGAAATTATCATTAGTTATTACCGCTGCGATATAATTTGGCACTATAAGAGTGGAAATAAAGGAGGGAACGGGATTCGAAACCGCGACCCTTGCGAGAAGCACTCGAGACGCGGAGTGCAGCATCACTTGCGCAACATCGGCACCCTGAGTTTTACGGTCGAAATGAACTTTCCAGTGGCAGCTATCAGTTGTTGTGTGGTATGACATTTGGTCGGGCGACCTTTCGCTTGAACCACCCATGTGATTCAAGTAGCAACAACCCCCACGCTACTTGCGCTCGGCTCATCACTACATCAGGCAGAGTTTAAAAAACCTAATTTAATAAAGCAACAGTTCTCAATGTCACTTTTTATTAATTTACCGTATTGATATTATACATTATGTGTGTGTGTGTGTGTGATCAGGCCGTGCACAATGGAGTTGGTGTAAACCACTTCTTCTTTCACTTCTGTTACAACGAAGTAGTTTAGGATATCTGTGATGTTAGTAGGCCGTGCACAATGGAGTTTGTGTAAACCACTTCTTCTTTCACTTCTGTTACAACGAAGAAGTTTAGGATATCTGTGATGTTAGTAGACCGTGCACAATGGAGTGTGTGTAAACCACTTCTTCTTTCACTTCTGTTACAACGAAGTAGTTTAGGATATCTGTGATGTTAGTAGGCCGTGCACAATGGAGTTTGTGTAAACCACTTCTTCTTTCACTTCTGTTACAACGAAGTAGTTTAGGATATCTGTGATGTTAGTAGGCCGTGCACAATGGAGTTTGTGTAAACCACTTCTTCTTTCACTTCTGTTACAACGAAGTAGTTTAGGATATCTGTGATGTTAGTAGGCCGTGCACAATGGAATTTGTGTAAACCACTTCTTCTTTCACTTCTGTTACAACGAAGTAGTTTAGGATATCCGTGATGTTAGTAGGCCGTGCACAATGGAGTTTGTGTAAACCACTTCTTCTTTCACTTCTGTTACAACGAAGTAGTTTAGGATATCCGTGATGTTAGTAGGCCGTGCACAATGGAGTTTGTGTAAACCACTTCTTCTTTCACTTCTGTTACAACGAAGTAGTTTAGGACATCCGTGATGTTAGTAGGCCGTGCACAATGGAGTTTAGTGTAAACCGCTGGCTTAGCATCACTTTTCAGCCCGTCCGTCCGTGCGTGTCACGTCTTACGATAGAAACCGAATGACGTCTGATTGTCCGATTATACAAAGTGCTATTGGTGACCCTATGGGGGTCATGGGGTAATTGCTCTCCAAAAAGTTTAAAAATTTAAAACCCGGCACCTGTACCATTGATGAATGCGATAACGCAGGCAACGAACATTTTTAATGGTAAGCAAAAAAGGCACAGCTACCAAAAACAATTAACGCTCGGTGTATTATTTTATTTCCATACTCTTCTTGAACTATCTGTTGTTTCAGTAGCTTCGCTCCCTAGTTTGGATCCTCCCCTACCCGTGCTTGTCTTGCACTAGACAAAGTTTTTTTTTCGTTGCTCGTTTCGGATTAGGTCATCAAAAGGATTGTAATTGAATGTATCGGACTTTGTTTTAGAAATCAGGGTTCGAAGTGTAATGTACGACCGAGAACAACCAAAGATAATATATGGTGCGTCAGGTTGGCTGGCTAGGACTGGATGAGAATGAGTTCACAGACTTCCAAACAAAGGTGCCGAGGAGGAAGTCTTTATTTATAAGTATACCAAAAACAATATGCGGTTTAGATAAAGGGAACGACAGTACCATCGATAATCTTTCAAAAATTTAAATTCTAAAAAACTCTATTTTCTTCACATTCTACCCAGGGATCAAGGGAAAAGGTGTAGTAAAACTTGATTTTAAACACATTCTACCCAGAGATCAATGTAAAAGGTGTAGTAAAACACAATTTTACAAACATCATACCCAGGGATCAATGAGAAAGGTGTGGTAAAAGACAATTTTAAACACATTCTACCCAGGGATCAATGAGAAAGGTGTAGTAAAACACTATTTTACACATTCTACCCAGGGATCAATGAGAAAGGTGTAGTTAAACACAATTTTTTTACATTCTACCCGGGGATCAATGACAAAGGTGAAGTAAAACTTAATTTTTTGAATGCGTTTAGTATCTACGCTCAACTCTACCGTTTAAACGGCTACTTTGATTGAGATCAAATTAATTAATTAATTAATTTATTTAGAAATTTCACGTTTTTGGTACTCGCATTAGGTGGGGACAAGTAGGAGGAGCAAAAGATTTGTCGCGCTTACTTAATGTATGTGAACCAAAAGACACATTTTACCATAGAGATACCATACTGTTAGTAAAGAGTCCCTACTCCCATCCGCCGAGCATGAGCCGCCATCGGCAATTTGAACGAGCAAAGATGTCTTCTGAGTGTGGCGTGGCAGCGCGGAATTCAAACTGGCGGTTGTAGTTTTTACGTACTGAACAGTATATTTATCGCCTTGGATACTGATCTTATTAATGTTGAATCATTTATTTTTTTAATAAAATATTGTAATGTGTTGTTTATTGTCATTACTGGCACTGTAGCAAATATTACACTATGTGACAAAACTTCCCTCCCCCCAAGATCATAAAGATAGATAGTAAATTCGAAATACTATAAGAATAAAAAAAACTCGCTTAAGAATTAAAATAATAACCTTACATATAAATAATTTGAAAAAAATGTATTTAGAGTCTACCCACTCAGTTATATTCCTGATTTTCAGTGGAGAACAGTAATCAAAGCGACCAAGCCAACCCTGTAGAAACCATTAAAAATTAAGTCATTTTTCATTATTTTAAATATAATTAATTTATTAATTTAAAATAAAAAAAAAAACATCTTTGTAAATCAATTCAGAAATTACAAAATCCATCCCAGCGGGGTATCGAGCCCCGGTTCCCGATTGCCGGTCGTGTGCTTTACATCTTTGCTACCGGGACGGTTAACTTCTTAACATCTGGATTGTTTCTCGATTTGGTTAGTCGGGAAACACTCCCGTAGGTGTAATTGTTATTATTTACTACAATTCAGAAATTAAAAAAGTCCGCCCCAACCGGGAATCGAACCACGGATCTCCCGCATTCCAGTGCATACAATGCGAGAGATCTAGATTGTTGGTGCATTGTAGATGATTTACATAAAATCTATTTCACCTTGACCTACGGGAGTGTTTCCCGCCCGATTAATGAAATTGAGAAATAAAAAAACAAATTAATTTTGCAAATGATTTTCGAGATATATGAACATAATACAAATCTCCACAATGGCATAGTGCGTTGGTCGTGTGTGGTTAGCGTCTCTACTTCAAATGTAGGCGGTCCAGGGTTCGATTCCCGTTATAGGCAGAAGTTTTTAAACTTCTGATTAGGACTTTAGTTCATCAGTTCTTGGCTTCGGAATTTGTGAACGGTGATTTTGGAGCCGTCCTAGTAACGAGGCACATAGTAGTAAATTCAAAGTTGTCGGCCTTGTTGATTCTGGCGTTGATCCGCGGGTGTTCGCACTGTCCATACATTTATTGCGTAAAAATGACTATGCCACCCTATGGGTGGGGGGAGGGAAGTTATTGTCGCATAGTGTAATCTTTGCTACAGTGGAAGACAGCAATGTATAGTATCGGGTAATAATAAATCTGAATGGATGCCACTTAAGAATGGGGTGCCTCAAGGCAGTGTACTAGGGCCATTATTATTCTCACTCTTTATTAATGACATATCGAAATCGCTCAAATATTGTTATCACCATCTTTATGCCGACGACCTTCAAATTTATCTTCATTCCTCCCCTCTCGCAATTAACCAAGCAATTCAAATGATGAACGAGGATTTGCAATCTTTACATGCTTGGGCGACCAAAAATTGTTTGACTATAAATCCCATAAAATCTCAATCTATGATTCTAGGTTATCACAAACTGCTAGCAAAAATAGACCGCACAAAAATCAACCCCGTTACCTTAAACGGCACGACTACCTTTTCAGCGTCATTTTAGAAACTTGGGACTCTTTATGACAGATGACATGACCTGGACCGAACATATCAAACACGTGTGTCAGAAAACCTACGCATCTTTACACTCTTTAAACCGTTTAAAAAACTTCCTCCCGACAAAATTAAAAACAATGCTCGTACAAAGCCTCGTCATGCCTCATTTTGATTATTGCGACGTTGTGTACAATGACCTTACTGAAGACCTCTCTATTCGTCTTCAGAGAGCTCAAAATGCCTGTGTTCGTTTCATCTTTGGTATAAAAAAATATGATCATATTACCCCTGGATTCAAAAATCTTGCGTGGATTCGTCTAAATGACCGTAGAAATCTACACTCGATTTGCCTTGTTCATCGTCTGCTCTCAACATCAACACCTTCGTACCTAGCATCTAATTTTCAATACCTATTCTCAAACCATACCTTCAACACTAGATCTAGATCAGGTACTCAGTTAACATTTCCAACCCATAGAACCAATCTTCTTGACCACTCTTTTACAATAAACGCTATTCGAGTCTGGAATACTCTCCCAACGAGCATCAGGGATGTTTACGGAATTAGTTACGACACTTTCAAGCATAAAGTACATCAACATTACTTGAGTAATTATAATTAATTAACAGCTATAAACATCAGCCGCTACAGCCTTTGTTAAATTAATGATTGAGTAATGCATACCACAACCTGCTCCTGCTCACCTGTATTTCTGCACACAATGTCTAAAGCTATATTAATTTTGTACTTTTGTGTGAATGGATGAATGAATGTTTCTTAAACTATTGAAGATTTGCATAAATCGATTCAAAATTCATAATTTGCATAACATTACTATACACCTAGAAAATTTTAACTTTGCAATAATGCTACCATAACGTATTTAATGTATTATTTCAATATTTTATATAATCATGTAATGTTCTCTTCATTATCAAATGTATTATTATTATTATTAGTATTAGGTTGGATGGAAGATAAGGCTTCACTAGCCTTAATCCCGCCTTACAATAAAGACCCTAATCTATCTATCTATCTATCTATTCTGAGTAATGACTATAAACAACCCATTACAATGTTTCATTCATTCATAAATTATATGATTCAACATTAAAATGATCAGTATCCAAGACGATAAATAACTGTTCAATACGTTAAAACTACAACCGTCAGTTTGAATTCCGCGCTACCATGCCACACTCAGAAGGCATCTTAGCTCGTTCAAATTGCCTTGAATCCCGAACATGGTGGTGACTCTAGGTACTAATGGTATCTCTATGCATTTTACCATCACACAGAGCGTTATAATAAGCGAGATTGAAATGCTGTAGCCATTTCTATAACTCTTAAAATGTCAATTTTTATGTCGAGCTCTGATAATACTAAGCTAGCGTCGTACTTTCTGTACAGGTTTCCTCCGAAATCGCAGATACTAAAAAGTATAATGTATACCTATTTTGTGCAGCATAAAGGCGCCAATATGGAATGCTCCAATTGCTTGTTAGCATTCTGTTAAATTGACAATTTATTGTAAATACGCTATCCCCACAATACTTTATTTATTTTGTTTCGATAAGATTTTTCTTAGTACAAGTAAGCTGAAAGTTGGGCTAATATTTTTGGCGAGAAAAACGGTCCACAACGCATCATTGGTAGATAATTGCCAATCAACCGATAAGGTGATGAATAAAAACTAGTTTGTGATGGTATTCTCACTGGTACTA
Organism: Sweltsa coloradensis; assembly: GCA_024449915.1. Classification (NCBI taxonomy): domain Eukaryota; kingdom Metazoa; phylum Arthropoda; class Insecta; order Plecoptera; family Chloroperlidae; genus Sweltsa; species Sweltsa coloradensis. The sequence goes on along the minus strand of JAMZAV010000427.1, from coordinate 139,344 downwards.
GTCGTTGTGAAAATAAAATTATTGGAAGTAGGGCTACGCATAATAAATATTAAAACAATATTATGTAAATTAAAAATATTTTTAACGTGTGGTCGATATTAACATTATCAGTGAACTTGGTTTCCACGTACACAACAAAATACTCGCAATAGTGACCTTTTCTAAATAGTACAATTGATTTGTATAAATACTCGTGCTTGAGCATGCTTCAGAGTACTCACAACTAACTCTATAATGAGGAAAAACGACGACATTGACATTCACCACTTAGAATTAAACTGTTTTAAAACTGCAATTAACAATATGTTTAAGATATGCTTCATTTACATTCAAGTAAATGGTTGACAACTGCATAACCCATGTTTAGACACACATACACACACATACTCACATTCACACCGACACACACACTTACATTTATAATCGCACTGCACTCATACACTCACATCATACACTTACATTCACACGTCACAAACATAATCATATGTAAGCAGTAAGTGTACTGAGCTTTTCTTGTTGTGTGATCTGTATTTTACTAGGAAAACGCCAAAGTTGTTGTTAGACAAGTGAGTGGGCCGTGTGTGTGTTGAGTACCCGGTAACATTATCTTTCTTCCCCTTACCTTATGCCTCCCTAGCCTATCATAGGCTAGAGTGGCGGATTATGGCCTTACAGTTGACGCGCCCTTATACCACCCTATGATTTATACAGATATAAATATCAAACTTAAATGCAAATGTTACCGGGTACTCAACACATGACTCGCTCACTCGTCTAACAACGAATTTGGCGTTTTCCTAGTCTAGTTGGTGGCTAAGGCGACCTTATACCCGAAATGTGGGAGACCTGGGTTCAATCCCCTGGTCGGGAAAATTTTTGTAATTTTTGGATTGTATTTTAAAAATTAAACATGTTTTGAAATGCATACAACGCAGTATAGTCTTCTATCTGTGAATACTTTGGAAAACATAGCCAGTACGAAATACGTGTAAAGATTGCAAAGTTTATTCAATCTCCAGCTCTATTAATTGGGGGTACCTTGAGCGTACAAGATTCGATACACCTTGGGCACTGCATTTTACTGGCAGACAAATAACAAACAAAAAATATTTTTTCAAAAACAAAACCATTGTTGTTAAAATAATTGCTACACGTAGCAGACTATTTTTCAATTGATTATTTCTTGTAGGTTTAAATCGCATTGGATCTATCTGATTTTGTTAGCAGGTTCTCAGTAAACTCGTACCGGATGTCTGTTTAAATTTTCATTGCAATCTGTTCAGCGATTCGGCTGATTTTCGATGTACATACACATGAACAGAATCACAGAGGTGCCTATTTTCTTGAATGGTTTCCTCAGTCGCTACGCTCCCTAATCTAATTATTTTGTACTACTGTTTTTAATATATTCCATTAAGGTAATTTAGACAAGATATATTATAATACTATCACACTTGTGGGGTAAAACCCTGTTGATGATAAATAATAATTAATAATTGGATGAGCGTAGCGAAAGTAGCGAGCGAAGTGAAGATTCCATTTCACTACACTGGAGAAAAAAATCTGAAATGTTTTTTTGTATTTTTGTCTGTTTGTTAACACGATTCCAGCTAAACCGATACTCCAATTGCAATAAAATTTTCTGGAGGCCTTCGAAATCTCTGAACTTAAAACTGCCACGTTTTTTTTAGCGCAATCAAAATATTATTTCTCATGAAAAGCGCAATTTTACATTTTTTAAAAAAATTTTAAACAATTTCTTTGACTTATCTTATATTTGACTTATGACACTTACATGCTTTATCCGATTGTAATGATTTTTTCACAGGACCTTAATTTTACAAATTTATTTATTCGTGTAAAATTTGAGCGCAATCAAAATATTTTTTCTTATGAAAATCGCAATTTTACGAATTTTAGCGATTTTTAAACAATTTCTTCGACTTATAACACCTACATGCTTTATCCGATTGTAATGATTTTTTTTACAGAACCTTAATTTTATGAATTAATATATTGGTGTAAAATTTGATCGCAATGGAAAAATTATTTCTCGTGAAAAACGCAATTTCACGATTTTTTTTTTATATTACGATTTTTTTTGGTTTTAAAAAAATGTCTTCAACTAAGTAATGATTTTTTCACAGAACAACAGAAAATCTGCATAACACATGGCAGCTCAATGCACCAGTTACGCTCATCCAACAACGGGCCTGAAAAAGCGTTTGCGAAACTTCCTAGTAATACAATAATGATTTGTAATGTGCGGTGCAGGGGCGGTGTCACTACACACCACAGTTGGTACTAGACTAAGAGTACCGAGGTACTACCTGACTCGAGCTGGTACTACTTGTCTCCATGTGTCCCGGAACACTACACACCACAGTTGGTACTAGACTAAGAGTACCGAGGTACTACCTGACTCGAGCTGGTACTACTTGTCTCCATGTGTCCCGGAACACTACACACCACAGTTGGTACAAGACTGAACGCACAAGAGGCTGATCAAATGTCAACCAGCGTCGCCTGCTGTGTACAAGAACATCACGTCATTTCCTATGCATCATTGTTATAAATGCAGCTCTCATAACTCGAACCTCAGCAGTAATTCTTATTGTGTTAGTCTTGGCCTGCCGATGTGTACAAAGCACGTGTCTGAGTGTGTTGTTTACGTCTAACACCCGCACAGTTATATATAGAGGTTTAAGCACACTGCACCTGCTTTCGAACCGAATCTTATCCATATGTATAGATGCTTACAAGAGCAAATATCAAGACAGGGAGGAGATGCTGGAATCATATCACAAATGCAAACTAGGAGCAGGGCGATGTTTACTTGTTTTGGGGACCGCAAATTACTTAAGACCTCGTTCAAACTCCAGCTACATGGCAGATTATTTAGATTTAATTCGTTTATTATTTGCTGTTCGTGTTAGAACGATTGCGGAAAACAAAAGAATGGCAAACACTCATTACATGTTACGATGGCGTGGTAAACGTATGTATATAATTATCCGAGCACACAAGAGGGACGATCGAATTCATGCTGTATTTACCATCAACTAGGACGATGAGAGCCTTCTCGACGCCCTGTAACTTATTTTACCAGTAGGCAAACAGGGCATACATTTGGAATTCAAAGAATATCATTGTTATTATACTTCGTGTTTAGGCGAATGAGGGTACACAATAAACTAAAACACTATTGTAGTCGCAAAGTGATTCGATTATAAGAAGGCGCTTCAATTTGACACGGTAAACACGAGTTTTATTTCATGGCTGTTAAAAGCTGTGTCAAGAGTTTGTGAATATTCGGACCAACACAAATTTTTAAGCGCAAACCAAATGGCGAATCAACATCCACAGTTTAAACACGATGTGTCTGCCATACTTTGAAAGCAATACGTAATTCAACCACAAGTACATTTCAACAACGTGTGTAACGGATAGGTATTAGGTAGATACTTGTTTAGTCTGCCTATTCAAGGGCATGAATGCATTGCACGGTTTTGAGACTGATAGCTGACAAGAACCTGTGTGGGTTGTTTTTTTCTTCCTGAATCCTAATGCAGATTGCAGAATGGTCTTGGTTAGGATAAGTATTTTAGCTGGAATTATGGCATACCTGATAATGTGAACACGACACTGACAGGTGTCTTCGAGCCAGCTCGGGCGTTCTCCTAGCAAGTCCGGGTTCAATCCCCAACAAACTGGATTCATAACTTCTGAATTATATTAAACACTAATATTGACCACGCTTATATGCCTATACGAAGGTTTAGTTCTACTCACTAAAATAGAAGCAAATATCTTCACTCTTAGCCAAATTTACATCTTGCTTTACGTTACTCATTATAGGCATCTTGTAAATCAATTTCGTTCATCACTCAGTAGAAACAAAGGCGACTGATGTAAACAATACTGACGTGATTTTCGTAGTTTACGAACAACTTTCAAGGATAAAATAGTTCCACTCTAAAATTAGGGAGATTTTACAAACAACTTTTAAGAATAAAACAGTTTCCCCATAAAAGTGTAAGTGAGATAACGAAGAACTTTCTATAAGATAAAGGAGTTTACATTCTGAAATTAGTGAGTTTACGAACAACTGTCAACGATAACGAAGTTTCCACACTAAAATTAGGGAGTTTAGGCCTACAAACAACTTTCAAGATAAGAAGTTTCACCCTAAAATTAGGGAGTTTACAAACAACTTTCTAAGAAAAGGGAGTTTCCACCCTAAAATGAAAGGAGTTCAACAACTTTCTAAGATAAAGGAGTTTACATCCTGAAATTAGTGAGTTTACGAACAACTGTCAAGGATTAAAAAGTTTCCACACTAAAATTAGGGAGTTTACTTTCTGAAATAGTGAGTTTACGAACAACTGTCAAGGATGAATAATTTTCCACTCTCAAATTAAGGAGTTAAGGCCTACAAACAACTTTCTTAGAAAAGGGAGTTTCCACCCTAAAATTAAGGAGTTTACAAACAACTTTCTAGGATAAAGGAGTTTACATCTTGAAATTAGGAAGTTTACAAACAACTTTCTAAGATAAAGGAGTTAACAAACAGAAATAAGTGAGTTTACGAACAACTGTCAAGGATTAAGAAGTTTCCACACCAAAATTAGGGAGCTCTCATCCTGAAATTAGTGAGTTTACAAACAACAGTCAAAGATAAAGAAGTTTCCACCCTAAAATAAGGGAGTTTACAAACAACTGTCAATCTGACAAAATGAGTTCCCCCTCAAATAAAGGGATCACGTTGATGTATTTCCGGTTTACAATCGCTAGCTTTCATTTTTGTAGGTAACAGCTTAAACCTTGTATGCTATTACTTAATAGAATACAGTTTACCGCAATACTCTTATCACGAAAGGCACATGAGATAAAAAAATCATCCTTTTTTTAAAAAAAAAAAAACGTTGTAGGGCGTCGCGACGTCCCCGACGCCCTCTGAAGCTACCAGGACCGGCAAGGTAGGTGCAAAAACCGTATATGCTATTACTTAATAGAATACAGTTTACCGCAATACTCTATAACGAAAGGCACACGAGATTAAAAAATCATTCCCATTAAAAAACGTGTAACGGTATCGCGACGCCCCCGACGCCATCTGCAGCATACCATTTCCTGCAAGGAAAGTGCAAAAACTTATATCCTACTACCTAATAGAATACAACTTACCGCAAAACTCTTCCACGAAAGATGCACGAGATACCTGTTGCCCCCCTACTATTACTCGAAATGAAAATAATTTGAATTTCGAGTAAGGATTTGAATTTCGAGTAAGGAATTTAAAATCTTTCTCAATCATTATAAATCACCCCACATTCCACCTGAATTATTCTGGTTCCTTTTTCCATCGTTTTGGCTACTACAAGTAACTTGGCTAGCACGCACAACTTGCAAACAAGGGCTGTTGTGTTTGTGACTAATGACTATACAATAAGCTGTATATTTATAATATAGTTGATCATTTTAGTTTGTGTTGGCTGTCTTTATTATTAAAAATTCTAAATATTTTCACTTTGAATATTGTCTTTCTTTGTGGTGGACAATGAGGTCACCAAAATCTATTCGTAATACATATAAGAGCGCGTAAGTTTCTTTTGGCGTGGGGTCATTATTATTCGTCGTAGCAAATTAGTATTCATGCTGTATTTAGCAACTTCCAAGATCATAGTCCACATAACTATGATTAATGGTCATGCATCATAACTGCACGTGATTGTATTGAAAACAAGCAGATGCCGGTGCATTTAGTTCCTTGTAGTGCGTGCTTATCACGTAACTATCTTACACCCGGCTCATTTAATGTCACGTTGTAACACGATTGAATAACAATTACACTAAATTCGTACATAATAAAAACATTATACTTACTTCGGTATTTTATTATCGTCAATGTTAATTTATTAAATTTTTAATCAAGATTAAAATAATGTGCTCGACTTTGGCGAGGTAACTTTGCAAAGAGCGTCTTGTGATTTTCGAGTACAACTGAACACATTTGAAGGGTTTGGATGGTTGGAGTGGTATAAGAAGAAAGTAAATAAAGTTATGTACATTAGAAATCAACCAGCAACCGCAAGTAAAGCCAGTCGTAGTACATAACTACTTCTGCTCAATAGACGAACACAGTAACATAAAAAATTAAATTAATTAGGCCGCTTCGCGAACGCTGTTTTAGTCGCGTTGATGGATGAGCTTGTTGTAAGATTTTAGTTTGCGTGGGATCTCTTATAACTTTTGCAAGTGCTTTTTGAACCCATTCATTGTAGGTGATTGTTGACAAGTTTCTATTGTTACTTGTTAATTGTTATTATATACCTCAAAAAACTCATATTAAAACCTTTATTCCTTTATTTATGGATTCTGACTAACTTTTTCAACTTTTTCTTTCAAAAGGCAATACATAACCATAACCTTAATGTCCATGTACAATATGAACGTAGTAGCTTCACCCGTTTGATCAGAATCGGCCCAAATATCACGAAAATATCGCACTAAAAATCGTTAAAAAAATCGTAAAAGTACGATATTCATGACAAATATTTCTTCGATTGTACCCAAATACGTGAGAGGTCTAAGTTCAGAGATTTCAAAGGTCCCCTCCAATTTTCATCAAGATCGCATATATGCCGTTTGCCCGGTAGAGAGCGAACAAACAGACAAAAATACAAAAACAAAAAAAACATTGGAGCTTAATTTTTTGAGGGGTCAGTGAAATTGAAGTCTTCGCTTCGCTCATTCAATTCAAAAACTATAAAAATTTACTCTGATTGCGATCTACACCCGTTCGAAGTTTTTAGTACTTCGCTATGACGACCGCTAGATGTACGCTGTGTAAAATACAAAACTTGGCATGGAGCCGGTCATGGATGTCGTCGGCCCATACACATACAGGGCATGGCAATGGCATGTCCCTCTTCAGGTGTAAGATGGGGGGAAAAAAATTCTACCACATCTTGTAGCGTTCTTGCGTTCTATACAACATTATAGCTATTAAAGTGTATCTAGATTATTGTAATAAATAAAGAGTGTTGAACGTAATGACAATATACGTAGAAATATGGTACATACAATTTCAATTCAATTGGTTTTCAATTTATTTAATTAATCACACATAAAATTTTTTTGAAATAAGCAAGTTGCGGCATAAGTCAAGGACTGCTTTACACTTATAGTATTATTATTATTATTATTATTATTATTATTATTATTATTATTATTATTATTATTATTAATAATTATTATTATTAGAGGTACATTGTTGAATAGGTTTAAAAATTATTTATCAAGCAGAAAGTTAATTGTAAGAATAGGCGAAGAGTATAGTGAAGCAAAGTCATGTAGCAGTGGCGTACCACAAAGCTCTATTTTAGGACCTCAACTTTACTGAATATATGTAAATATTATGGTTAAGTATATTATTAAATGCATTGCTTTTTGCTACGCTGATGACTTTGCTTTAGTGTCTATCCATAAAAACGTAAAAATTGCAAAAATATACTTGCAAAATGATTTTCTAAATTTACTCAGGTGGAACCATGACGTAAGGCTAATCGTAAATATTGAAAAAACAAAGATTGTGCACATTTCTATACCGTTAAACGCGGGTCAAAATACTACTATCAATGTTATTGCCCACAATTTTGAATGCTTACATCTGAACGCGGGTAAAATTGATCTGGATTGTTCGTGTGATACATCAATTGCAACTGTATACAGCCATTTGTATGTGGGGTTGGAGATTGATAGTAACTTTAGTTGGAACAAACAAGCTGAGAAAATATGTAAACGCTTAAGGTCATGCGCTAACCAATTATATGCAGTTTAAAGTATTGACCCATTTAAATATGTAAAGATGGTTTATATAACCCTTGCAGAGTCGGTTTTTTCTTACGGTCTGTTAATTTGGGGAAATGCTTCGTTCTCACAGCTAAATAGCATAATCTCTATTCAAAATAAAATAAAAAAGATGATTACTTTTGAAAATAATTTAAGCACTTTAGAATGTTATAGACTACAAAACGTTTTTCCTTTACAGAGATTATTCACATATAAATTAGTTTTGAAACATTTTTTCGTTAATACTCACAAAAATTGTATAAATCACACTACTTCTACTCGCTCAAAATCTTCGGAAGTATACCGGTTGCCACGGGTTGCAAATACGTATGGTAAAAGAACACTAAGATACACTATATCTTTCTATTTTAATAGTATTCCAAAGAACATCAGAGATTTAGAGACTATTTATGAATTCAAAAGAGAACTAAAGGCATTTTTATTATGAAATATCTGAAGTTAGGGTTGTTGTGTATTTGTACTTGTGTATTTGTTACATAAGTGTTTCATAATTTAATGTAAATAAATTAGCACTCTAATATTTCACTCTTCTCTATCTGTTCTATTTCAAAGTTTATTCACTGTATTATCTGCAAACTGTTGCTTCACAAAAATGGTTTTTGGCTAGTATAAGTATTTAATTTGCACATTAATTTCTTGATTTTATCTACTATTTTAATCTTTTATTTTAGTGTTATATATATTTTTTTATTATACGCTGAGTCATTCACTGCTTACTGTTACTTACTGTTACTTCACTAATTATTGTATTGCTATTTAGAATTTTGAATAATCGAATTATTTAAAAATCATTATTTCACATGTATGATTTTCTTTAATGTAACATATTCCACAGCTCCTCACTCGCGAACTTCGCGTTCGCGTTCGCGAGTGAGGAGCTCCAGGCAACACATCGTGGAGTGAAGGCCTCTGAGGATGGGAGATGCGACTTTCCCGAAACGTCAGGAGAGGAGGGGTAAGTCAGTGCCCTCTTCTTTAATAAATTATTCGCGGCAAAAAGCCCCAGTAAAAAACAATATATATATATATATATATAAACATATTGTTTTTTACTTTTTTTACTATTATTATTATTATTATTATTATTATTATTATTATTATTATTATTATTATTATTATTATTATTATTATTATAATGCAAATTATTGTTTCAAATTTAAGGCTTTAGCGGCCCAGTAAATTATAAATACAATAAATTAGTCGGGTCATTTCGCCGCATCGTATATGCTTTTATTGCTTTGACGTTTCAGCCAACAACTGTGTGGGCTATCCTCTGAAATCAAGAATTTAAATCTAAAAAACTTACAAACTTAAGCCAGGACAAGGCGCTACATAGAAAAACAAAGTAACAACAAAACAAACTATTACCATGATCAGGCCCCGCGTTCTATAAAATTGCATTACATTCTTATGAGGTCTTCACTCACATCCACAATATCCCATTTTAGAATTTCTGGTACGTATACGATCACTCCGTCGAACTCCACTTCCTTGCGGTAGAGCCACTCAATTGGTAGAGAGAGCTATGGCGCGTTAAGCGTTCTGGGTTCGATTATCAGTCGTGGCATACTTTAATGACAATTGCTATCAATCACTTATAATAATAATAATAATAATAATAATAATAATAATAATAATAATAATAATAATAATAATAATAATAATAATAATAATAATAATAATAATAATAATAATAATATGTAATAATAATAAAAATAATAATAATAATAATAATAATAATAATATTTTTTTTTTTTTTTTTTATATAATAATATTACATGCATTTTTTACAAAAAAACAATTTGACATCGTCGTCCACAAAGCCACATAGCGGCTTGTCTGTGGATTATGAAACATATGATATTGTACATGGATCAGACAGACTTAATTAAATTCTAATTTTATTACACAAATAATGTTCATAGGCTAAATTAAAACTGAAATAAATAATTATACAACAACGAGAATACGACTTTACAATACTGAAATATACTAATTGAATTTGATATGACAGGCGAGAACATTCTAACATGGCAAAAATCGCGACTGTATAACAAAGAAATAGTTTTTAAATTAATCAAACTAAAATGATTTATAAGTTAATCAATAGGCCTATCTATGGAACAAAGTAAGTAAATTTTAAGTTTATTTTTAACCTCACTATACGATTGCAAATCTTTCATGTCCTCTGGTAATTGATTAAACGTATGCGGAAAGGAATACTCAAGAGTTCTCTGGCCGTACTTATTGACGTATTCTGGAATATCAAAGTTAGTTTTTAACACAAATCTTGTATTATATTGATGCTCATTGCGTGAATTTTTGTAGATGTCACTAAAATAATATTTAACCAAAAGGCGAAATCGATACAGTAAAGAAACAGGCAATAAAAAGCAATATGTGTACAAGTCATGTGTATGGAAAACGATTGAGTTTTTATTTTCAGGGATAATGAGTTTTAACATTTTATTTTGCAACACTTGAATGGGTTTTAAGTGAATGTTACTCGCATTGCCCCATGCTAATAGACCATAAGAAATTATTGATTCTGCCAAGGAGATATAAACAGTTCGCAAGGTAGTATAAGGCAAAATATATTTTAATTTATATAATTGAAATGCGCAACTTCTAAGCTTTTTGCAAACTGAATCAATGTGAGGCTTCCAACTAAAATATTTATCTACTATCAACCCTAGATACACGTGAGTATCAACACACTCGATCTCCTCAACACATTCACATACCACCACACTATTACTAGTATGCAAACACTCATTGGAATGACTTATTATGTGAATGCTATCCGAACGTGAATCATTAAAAGGCGAGCAAATGTGTACAACTTTAGTTTTAATTGAATTCAGGGTTAATTCAAAATCGTGAGCATAACACGCCAAGCTCCTGAAATCTGCGTTTAGGTTTTGTTCTGCAACTTTTAAAATCTTATGAACAGAGATTAGAGCAGCGTCGTCGGCGAACATTAGTATAACGCAGTGCTTAATATATTTACAAATTTCGTTTACGTAGATCAAATAAGAAATTGGTCCCAAAATTGAGCCTTGCGCTACACCAGTATTAGATTCTTTCTCGTAGCTGTAAGAATCCCCTACTTTAACCACAATCTTCCTACTTTTAAGATAGCTTCTAAACCAGTTCAACATATTACCACGTATTCCAATATTTTCAAAACATTCCAAAAGTTTCTCATGGTTCAACGTATCAAACGCTTTCTTAAAATCTATAAACATAGCTAACACGTGGAAGTTGTCATTTAATTTTGAATTTATCAAATTTGAAAAGCGCACAAGGAGATTGGAAGTGCTTTTACCTTTTTGAAACCCATATTGCTCTTTATTAATGATATTAAACTTTTCAAGATATGTTGTTAATTGATCTGCAATACATCGATCCATTATTTTTTCTATGACGGGTAACAACGCAATTGGTCTATAATTTTCAAAAAGTGTGTGATCCCCTTTTTTGTATATGGGTCTCACTACTGATATTTTTAGCTTATCAGGCACAACGCCTTCTTTTATAGACAAATTAATGAAGTGAGCAATTACCGGAGATATAAGGTCGCATATATTTTTTAAATCTACTACACGAATACCGTCAATACCAGGTGATTTTTCAGAGTTCATTCCTGCAATTATAGTCGCAACCCTTTCAACGGTTACACGTGGCATATACATAGATTGCATCTGTGAAGGTTTGTGCATATTTTTTGAAGTTTTAATTTCACAAGAATGTTTCAAATTTTCAACCTCGTTTGTAAAAGAATCAGCAAATTTATTAACAATTTCCTTCTGAGTGTGTTTTTTGCCTAGATGGTTATTTACTACCTCATCGACCGAACTTTTCTTCTTCTTTCCTAGAATTTCGTTTATGGTTTGCCACGTCTCTTTAATATTATTTTGATTTTGTTTTAATTGGCTCTTGTAGTACTTTAATAATAATAATAATAATAATAATAATAATAATAATAATAATAATAATAATAATAATAAATTATTATTATTATTATTATTATTATTATTTTTTTTTTATTATTATTTTTTTTTATTAATTGAAGCAAGAAACTAATTTGGAACAATATTCACATACATTTCCTCCCACTAAGCCAAATGGCTCATCAGTGGGTCACATAATTATTAATGTTAACACATCTCATTCGTAGCGTAAGGCTTAATACAATAAAATCAAAATCAAAAACATTCAAACTATTAAATGAATATATGGTGCTTACATAGGTAATCAATTACAAAACATCAATACTACAACCCTCTTACAAAAATAAACATAATAATAATAATAATAATAATAATAATAATAATAATAATAATATTTTTAATAATTTAATAAAAAATTATTGACGTTGCTTTCCCGATGTACCATAACGTCGAGACTACATGGAAGAAGAAAATCGACAAGTATAGTGTACTTGCAATTGAGATCAAGAAGATGTGGAAACAGAAAAAGGTAAATACAATCCCATTCGTAATATCGGCCAACGGCATAATACCGAAGAAGCTTCGTGACAGCATTAAACAACTAGATCTTCCACCCAATGTTAACATCGAGACTCAAAAGGCAGTAATACTCAACACGTGTAGAATAGTTCGTAAATTTCTTAACTAAGAATGATACTTCAAGATTCCGAGACAGCTTACATCCTGACATGGTTTTCGTGGTTTCCCATAGTCCGAAGAGCAAATGCTAGGATGGCGACGAGAAATCGGCCACGACCGTACACAGCAGAAAGAAAACATCATCTACAAACTTTATTATAAATGACTTATTTTAGTTAGAGTTAAGACAAAGTAATAATGTAGGTATGTAATATAGGTACACATGGAAGTACTTGACGTAAGTCCGGACAACATGTTAGCTCCGGTTTTGACCGAGTTTGTATGAAATACATCCAATAAAATAATAATAATAATAATAATAATAATAAAAATAATAATAATAATAATAATAATAATAATAATAATAATAATAATAATAATAATAATAATAATAATAATAATAATAACAATGATAATAATTTCCATCTTCATGCTTTCACAGACCGAAATATTAAAGAAATCAAACATAATTAATTAATATCGAGCCCTATTTCCAACCAAGTCGGGTCCCCTACCCGACTTGAAGGTTCCCACCACATTCTTGGCTCCCCGGGCTTATCGAAGGCATGGCTAGCCATGCCTGACGCTTCTCCCACATCATTTTTGTCTTCCTCTGCATCATCTACTTCACTTTCTTCCTCTCCACTGTCTTCTTCCTCAGGGACCTCCACCAGTTTTTACCAAATTTTTCGTTCTACCCAACAGCTTTCCTGGTTAACCCTTTCCCAAGCTGCATTTCTCCTTTTCAAATCCATTGCTATAACTTCTTCCTATCTCGGTCTGGGCCTCCCCTCTTTTTCTCTGTTTGTTTCCTGCGTCTTGTTCATACTGCATCTTCGGAATCCTGTCCTTCTGCATCCTCTTCATGTGTCCAAACCACTTCAGCCTTTCTTTCCCTAGCTTAAAGTTTAAACTCTCTAATCCTAGTTCTTTCCTTATCTTCGTGCTCCTCATCTGATCAATCTTCGTAACTCCCATTACACTTCTTAAAAATTTCATTTCCGCAGCTTGAATTTGTCTTTCTTCTTTACCCCCAACTGGCCATGTCACTGAACCATATGTGAGTACCGGTACAAAATATGTTTTGTATATTAAAAGTTTGCATCGCCTTGGCACTTCTTTTTTCCAAAGCAGTTTCTTTACTAATTGGAAGAAACTCTCTGAGATACTAGTACACCTTGCAATCTCTGCGTCTATTTTACCATTGGCGGAGATTATGCTGGCCAGGTATTTAAACATCTGTGTCTCTACTAGTTATTCTCCTCTAAGTACAATCTTTGTTCTATTTCCAGACCTCTTCTTCTTCCCCATAACCATCATTTCACTCTTGAAACATGCTTATCTCTAGTCCAAATTCTTCAGTACATTCATTCCATTTCTCCACTTTGTGTTGTACCTCTTCCCATGACTTCCCCCATATAAGTACATCGTCAGCATATATTAAGGTTCTGGACGACTCCGGCCCATCTCTCTCCACTTTCCTCAATATCTCGTCGAGTACTATATTCCATATATATTATATTATATATGATATAAAAAAAAAATTAAAAAATAAATAAACTGCAGTCCCAACAACATCAGCATCAAGGAAGTCAACAAGTTTCAAGTTCTTTGGACGATGACAATCTGAGCCAGATAAGGAGAAGAAAAATAAATAAACAAAAACAATCTCAAATGTAAAGTGTTTCAGTGTGCCTCAGATGATGATACGCACAGTCGTATCGAAACGTCAGGTGTTAAAAATAAAGCGAACACAGCGAAATGACTCAAAAAATATTTGATTTCTTTAATAATAATAACAATAAAAAAATATAATAATAATAATAATAATAATAATAATAATAATAATAATAATAATAATAATTATTATTATTATTTTTTTTTAATTGAAATACATATCTCTTGTACATTTTTTTATCAAACAAGTTCGGCCATCCACAAGCTGCACAGGACAGCTTAACTGTGGAACATGTTACATTAAAGAAAATCATGCATGTGAAATAATGATTTTTAACTAATTCAATATTTAAAAATTCTAGATAGCAATACAATAATTAGTGAAGTAACAGTAAGTATCAGTAAGCAGTGAATGACTCAGCGTGTAATAAAAAATAAAATAAAAATAAAAATATATAACTTAAAATAAAAGATTAAAATAGTAGATAAAAACAAGTAATTAATGTGCAAATTAAATACTTATACTAGCCAAAAACATTTTTGTGAAGCAACAGTTTGCAGATAATACAGTGAATAAACATTGAATAGAACAGATATAGAACAGTGAAAAATTAGAGTGCTAATTCATGTACATTTAATTATGAAACAATTATGTATAACAAATACACAACAACCCTAACTTCACTGCATATTTCGTAATCAAAATGCCTTTAGCTGTCTTTTGATTTCATAAATAGTCTCTAAATCTCTGATGTTCTTTGGAAAACTATTAAAAAAGAAAGGTATAGTGTAAAGTGGACTTCACGGGAAGATTGGTCCGCAGGTACCAGGAATTTCCTCCCCTCTTTACCACCACCACCTTCCTCGGACGGACAGTGTGCACAAGATTTAGATCTTACCTATCCTCGACCCTTCTATTGATGGTCTTTAAACCCTTGAATAGAGATAAATTAATTTTCTTTTCATTACATAAACTGTTGTAATTTACCTTTTAAACATTCTTAAATGTTAATAATTTTAACTTTAATGTTTCCCTGAAATAAAATCAACACGAAAATGTTTTTAAACGCAAAAAATTGATTGAGAACTAACAATGTTTACAAAATATTCTTAGCACTTCTGATGAAGAAGTGTGTTGTATATTATACTGTTAAGTTCTTAGTTTTCAATCAATTTGTAGCATTCAAAAACATTTTCGTGTTGATTTTACTTCAGTGAAACATTTAAATTAAAATCATTAACATTAAAGGGCATTTAAAAGGTAAATAACAACAGTTTACGTCATGAAAGGAAGGAAGGATTTAACTCTATTCAAGCAAAAATAATTTAATTGGATGGTTTCGAGACCATCAATAGAAGGGTCGAGCGACTATTACAATAGATACAATCTACCTCTTGTCCACTCTGCTCGGGCGAGGAAGGTGGTGGTGGTAAAGAGGGGAGGAAATTCTTGGTACTTGCGGACCAATCTTCCCGTGAAGTCCACTTTAGCTAAGTGTTCTTTTACCATACTTATTTGCAACCCGTGGCAACTGGTATACTTCCGAAGATTTGGAGCGAGTAGAAGTAGTGTGATTAATACAATTTTTGTGAGTATTAACGAAAAAAGTTTTAAAAATAATTTATATGTGAATAATTTCTGTAAAGGTAAAACGTTTTGTAGTCTATAACATTCTAAAGTGCTTAAATTATTTTCAAAAGTGATCATCTTTATTATTTTATTTTGAATAGAGATTATGCTATTTAGCTGTGAGAACGAAGCATTTCCCCAAATTTACAGACCGTAAGAAATAACCGACTCTGCAAGGGCTATATAAACCATCTTAACATATTTAAATGGTAAAATACTTTTAACTGCATATAATTGGTAAGTGCATAACCTTAAGCGTTTACATATTTTCTCAGCTTGTTTGTTCCAACTAAAGTTACTATCAATCTCCAACCCCACATACGGATGGCTGTAAACAGTTGCAATGGATGTATCACACGAACAATCCTGATCAATTTTACCCGCGTTCAGATGTAAGCATTCAAAATTGTGGGCAATAACATTGATATTAGTATTTCGACCCGTGTTAAGCGGCATAGAAATGAGCACCATCTTTGTTTTTTCAATATTTACGATTAGCCTTACGTCATGGTTCCACCTGAGTTAATTTAGAAAATCATTTTGCAAGTATCTTTCTGCAATTTTTACGTTGTATGGATAGACACTAAAGCAAAGTCATCAGCGTAGCAAAAAGCAATGCATTTAATAATATACTTAACCATAATATTTACATATATTAAGTAAAGTTGAGGTCCTAAAATAGAGCCTTGTGGTACGCCACTGCTACATGACTTTGCTTCACTATACACTTCGCCTATTCTTACAATTATCTTTCTGCTCGATAAATAATTTATATGTTATATGTTTATTATTATGTTCGCCGCCTGTCGGTTGTGTGCTTATGGGCCATAGGAGGGCCGCCTACTGTTCGCCGACTGTCGGAAGTGTGCTTATGGGCCATAGGCGGGCCGCCTACTGTACGCCAACTGTCGGCTGTGTGCTTATGGGCCATAGGCGGCCCATCAACGCAAAACTTTGCCATCACTTTGCCGCTGATGGCCCATAAGCGCACACATTTTCTGTGCTACTTGGGTGTACACCGACTCAATCACTTGATCACAGTTGCAATTTATGTCACGTGAGTTTTGATTAACGTTATTATGCAAACACTGTACCGAGATGACTTTAACAGCAACATTGTGTTCAAGATTTAAAGGAGTAGAAATGTGAACAATTTTGGTTTTTTTAGCATTAACAATCAAACCGTCATCATGAGTCCATCTCAGTAAATTATTAAAATCCTCTTGCAAATACATTTCAGCAATTGAAATCCTCCTATGAATCGCAACTAATGCTGAGTCATCGGCAAAAAAATATGCAAAACACTTCTTTAAGAATCGCGTAATCGCATTAACATAACATATACCAAGTATAACAATGGCCCTAGGATTGACCCTTGCGGCACCCCTGATTTTATTATTTTAGCGGAGCTGAACACTTCACCTATTTTTACAACTATTTTTCTATTTTCTAGATAATTCTGAAACCATCGCAAAATTGGACCCCTCACACCGACATTTTCTAATGCCAATAATAATTTCTTGTGGTTGAGCGTGTCAAACGCTTTCGTGAAATCAATAAACATGCATACCACATGCAAATTATCACTTAATTTAGAATTTACTAGATTTGAAAATTTTAATAAGAGGTCAGATGTACTTTTGCCCTTCTGAAAACCAAATTGGTTTTTGTTAATAATATTAAATTTCGTAAAGTAATCACTTATACAGCCAGACACATATTTTTCCATAATCTTATTGATCACAGACAACAAGGCAATTGGGCGATAATTAGAATAATCATAATGGCTTCCTTTTTTATAGAGAGGTCTTACAATGGGGTATATGCAAGAAGTTCAAAAATGCTAATTAATGAGTGTTTCCTGATGCATTTTAAATTCTAAACACAAAAAACTTGGTTTGAACGTTAAAAAAAATGTATTCTAAAAGAAAACTGTGTTTGAAAATGCGTAATTTTCAAATGCCGCCGTGGCAACCGATAACGCGCTCTGATTGGTCGTGACGTCACCCGCCATGTAAGAGGCTCGTAGAGGTAGTGGACTTGCTTGGTTGACGTTCAAATCCAATACGCAGGCCTCCGCCTACCATGGCAGAATATTATGGATTCAAGGAAGGCAGAGGCTAATAATATAAATTAACCAGAAGTCTCTGATTCTAATAGGTAAATGAGTAATTAACCATACTTCACTGCCATTCGATGATAACGTACAAACCTACCCAAATTAACTTTCCCGCAAAACCTCTGTGCGCGAAACCACCCTAGGATTTTCAAGTATAGGTTTGGCTATTCGGCGCCTAGAAGGGCAATGTATACAAGAAAATATATTCATGTAATTTATACAGTAAGACACATGAGTAATTTATCATAAAACAATGCCACCACTAATTAATTACGAATATATCGTACCAAACAAATACGATTTCCCGTGCATAACCCCCGAGATTGTAGGCCTATAGGCCGGGCATATAGCTCGGCCTCTAAAAGTTCATTCCGCACTTTTATAGACTAGAAAATAGTTTAAAGGCTCACGCGGACATTAATAATTAGCATACTATTTTTGGCAACCACAATTCATGTTAATTTACCACCGTGAGGTAAGCGATCAGGATTTTCACTTTCACGTAGATTTGCTATTCGACGCCTAGAAGGGTAATGTATACAAGTAAATATATTCATGTAATTTAAACAGTAAGACACATGAGTAATTTTAATTTATCTTAATACTATGCCACCACTAATTAATTATTATACGAATATAACGTACCAAAAAATTATGTTTTCCCGTGCATAACCCCCGAGATTGTAGGCCTGTAGGCCGGGCATATAGCTCGGCCTACACAAGTTCATTTTGCACTTTTATATACTAGAAAATACTTTTAAAGGCTCACGGACATTAATTGGATGAGCGTAGCGAGCGAAGCGAAGATTCCATTTCACTACACTGGAGAAAAAAATCCGGAATGTTTTTTTTTTTTTTTCCCTGTATTTTTGGCTGTTTGTTAACACGATTCCGGCTAAACCAATACTCCAATTGCGATGAAATTTTATGGGCCACGTTTTTGAGCGCAATCAAAAAATTATTTCTAATGAAAATCGCAAATTTACGATTTTTTTCGATTTTTAAAAAAATTCTTCGACTTATAACATCTACATGCTTAATCCGATTTTAATGATTTTTTTACAGAACCTTAATTTTATGAATTAAGATATTCGTGTGAAATTTGAGAACAATCAAAAAATTATTTCTCATGAAAATCGAAATTTTACGGGTTTTTTCTTTTTTTTTAACAATTCTTTCACTTATAACACCTACATGCTTTATCCTATTGTAATGATTTTTTTACAGAACCTTAATTTTATGAATTATTATATTCGTGTAAAATTTGAGCGCAATCGAATAATTATTTGTTATGAAAATAGCAATTTTACGTTTTTTTTCTTTTTTAAAAATTACGATTAAGAAAAAATAAAAGAATAAAGTTAATTTTTTATTTAATTTAATAAAAAAAAAAATCGACTTAGTTATAATTTTTTCACAAAACAACAGAAAATCCGCACAACACATGGCAGCTCAATGCACCAATTACGCTCATCCAACAACGCGGCGGGACTTAAGCGTTTTTGGATGAGCGTAGCGAGCGTAGCGAGCGAAGCGAAGATTCCATTTCACTACACTGGAGAAAAAAATCCGGAATGTTTTTTTTTTTTTTTCTGTATTTTTGTGTGTTTGTTAACACGATTCCGGCTAAACCGATACTCCGATTGCGATGAAATTTTATGGAGGCCTTCGAAATCTCTGAACTTAGAACTGCCACGTTTTTGAGCGCAATCGGGAAAATTGTTCTTATAAAAAACGCAATTTTACGATTTTTTTCGATTTTTAAAAAAATTCTTCGACTTATAACACTTACATGCTATATCCGATTGTAATGATTTTTTAACAGAACCTTGATTTTATGAATTAAGATATTCGTGTGAAATTTGAGCGTAATCGAAAAATTTTTCTCATGAAAATCGAAATTTTACGGGTTTTTTCTTTTTTAAAACAATTCTTTGACATATAACACCTACATGCTTTATTCTATTGTAATGATTTTTTATAGAACCTTAATTTCATGAATTAATATACTCGTGTAAAATTTGAGCGCAATCGAATAATTATTTATTATGAAAATTGCAATTTTACGATTTTTTTCTTTTTTTAAAGTTACGTAAAAATTACGATTTATTAAAAAAATTAAGTTAATTTTTAATTTAATTTAATTTAATTTAAAAAAAATCTTCGACTAAGTAATGATTTTTTCACAGAACAACAGAAAATCCGCGTAACACAATGCAACTCAATGCACCAATTACGCTCATCCAACAACGCGGCGGGACTTAAGCGTTTTCCTAGTCCTAGTTACTAACATACTATTTTTGGCAACCACATCTCATGTTAATTTACCACCGTGAGGTTAGCGATCAGGATTTTCACTTTCACGTAGGTTGGCTATTTGACGCCTAGAAGGGTAATGCATACAAAAAAATACATTCGTGCAACTTATACAGTTATTATTAATAATTAATTAATTATCATAATACAATGCCACCACTAATTAATAACGATTATAACGTACCAAACAAATATGTTTTACCGTGCCTATAGGCCGGGCATATAGCTCGGCCTACAGTTAAAAGTTCATATTGGCAACCACACCACAACATTCCCTATATTAGGCTACATGTCGATTTACGCCTCAAATCTTTGGGAACACTAAAATACAGTTTATGTAGCGTAGCTACACAAGGGCTAGTGCATAAAGGAACAACACAATACTTATAATTCGATCAATTATTGCTGATTGCCGCGAAAGCAGGGCCCCTGCGCGTGTTATCCCAATGCGTCCGCTGGTAGCCTACATGGCCGGTGACGTCACGAAAATGGCGCGCGACCAGGTGCGTTTCAAAACGCTAATTTGACCAAGAAAACTAAAAACAATATTACGGCCAAACTAAAGAATGTAGAGATCCAATTTTTTTGTGTGTTCTATTGGGTGTTAGTGGCTATCGAAAAAATACACTTAGAGAATTTGTGCAAATAGCCTACACATTCTTTAATTGATAAATTTATTAACAAAGCAATTACTGGACTGATCTGATTCTTTATATTTTGCAAGTCTTTAACCCTTATTCCATCAAAACCGGCACTTTTTTCCGGATTCATTGCTACGATGATTTCTTGCACTGTTGCCGCATCAATAGGAGGAATGTATACCGATTGCTTCTGCTGGTTAATTAAACTATTTTCTCCTGTATCATCTTTAACACAAGTCACGTCACAATTATGAATGATTTGCTCAACCTCTTCTACAAAAACATTTGCAAATTTGTTTACTATATTAATGGGACTCTCATTTTTGCCTAAATACTTTTTAATAACTGCATCTACTGACTCTTTATTTTTCTTTCCTATAATTGTATTTATAGTTTGCCAAATATCTTTTATATTTCCTTTATTTTTTTAATAATAATAATAATAATAATAATAATAATAATAATAATAATAATAATAATAATAACAATAATAATAACAATAATAATAATAATAATAATAATAATAATAATAATAACAATAATTTTAATGTATATAAAGTTTTTAAGCATAAGCCCGCTTTAAGGACATAGTCGGGGCAAACTTTTTAGACAACTGCTATGAATCAATAATAATAATAATGATAATAATGAGATGTGATTGGATTAATCCATGTGATCTTTCAGATTTGACAGCTACATTGCAGTCTTCTGTTGGATTTATGTCATGGAAGTCAACATTCACAGCAACTAGCAGTTTAGTAAAGGTTCGTTCTGTTGTCCCGGTGGCTCAATTGTAGAGCTATGGCAAGTAAAGCCGGAGGTTCTGGGTTCGAACCCCAGTCGGGACAAACTTTTACGACAACTGCTATGAATCAATAACTATGTCCTTAAAGCGGGCTTATGGTTTAAAACCTTATATTCATAATAATAATAATAATAATAATAATAATAATAATTTTTTTTTTTTTTTTTTTTTTTTTTTTTTTTTATTGAAATACATAATAATAATAATAATAATAATAATAATAATAATAATAATAATAATAATAATAATAATAATAATAATAATAATAATAATAATAATAATAATAATAACAACACAAAATTTTAATTAGTTACTTATAGACAACATGTTTTTGTTACTATGTATAGTGACGGTTCTCCGAAATTTACTTCTGTGTGTTTATTGATCTTACGACTTAATGTCGCATGTTGATGGTCAAGAACTTGGAACAACTTATTCATGATGTTCTAATCAGTGTCGTCCTGTATTTGCCTTGGAAAACTTCACTGGAAACGACAACAATAAGAATATTATAGGGTTGTTTATAAGAGAACACTAACATACTGAATTTACTTTTTTAAATGAAAAAGCTTTACAATTCAGTGTGATCAAGTTGCTCGTTACTATGGCCTTTTAAAAATCAACAAAATACAAACAAGCGCACAATGCCCTTGAAATATATTGAATGGCCTCTGCCATCTCATCTTTTAAGTCTTCATTTCCAACAAATACACACACATACACGCACGCACGCACTCGCACAATCAGACTCACCCTCTCCTTCCTTACCTCTTCATTTTCTGCTTGACTATGAAGAGAATACCAAAAGAGAGACGTTTACATTTTCATCACATTTTTTCTATCTTTCTTTCGCTCTTGTGAATTATTTCTCATTTCAAGTCACATTCGCCGAGGGTAGTGCAAGTTTGTGGGGTGTGAATCGAGAGTGGTTGATGAGCACATTCATGCGGGTAGACAGATCGGACACCGTCTCTGTTGACGATCCTTGCTTGTGTCATTGCCATCTCTTCTCGCCTACTTGTTTACAGAAACAATCAACCCTTGAATAAAATATGAGGCCTTTTGCTATTCTAAGCAGAACCGAGAGAGGGGGTTTTTGCCTCCATCCGTCCACTCTATGTCTCTCCCTACCTCGCTGCCGGTCAGCGTCGACAGATAGGCGACTAACTCCCAACTCCCTTGCCTTCCCCCACGATAGCGACAAGAGACGCCACCAACTTATCATACTAATGCTTACATTCTCAGTTACACCAGGTCAAGATATGTCACAGTTAGTATTGCTAAGTGTTACAAATGATTTGATTTCAATTGTTTAAATATACCTCAGCGTGCATTTCCTTGACATTGATTTGCTTTCTCCTCATTTATTTTTATATATTTGCATTTTAATGCTATTGTATCCACCCTAGGGTTGAAACCTTAAAAGTCCATGAAAGTTGGCTGAATGAAAGAGTACCTTTAATAAAAAGTTTTTTTTTATTGACATAACATCACTATCGGCCATTATATGTCGTTTTTTGACAATAGTGTAGCCTGCACATCTAGTGCAAAATTTAATTTTGCGAATCTGTAAATAATATAATTTCAGCTACCAAAATTTAATATCCAATCAATAGCTAACAATAAAGCAACATCACCAATATGATTAGATAAAGCCAATTACGGATGACTTTAACGAACACTCCATGCTAATGGAGCTTTATTTTTCTTAATTTGTCTCTGGGTATAGTTTCTAAACACCAGTTTTTACCTAAGAATAAGGAAAATGAATTTCTATAATAACAGTTGGTGCACGATTTTTTTTACAGACTGTACAAATTCGAGTTTTGTACCGTCTGACAAAAATAAATTGTTCGCCAACTGTTAATTCAGAAATTTATTTTTCCTTTTACTTAGGTGGGAGTTACAGGTGTTTTAGAAACTATTTCCAGAAAACCGATTCTCGTAATTTAATTTTGCACTCGAACTGCAGGCTACACTTTAGTCAAAAAACGACATATAATGGCCGATAGTGATGGTTAACGACATTTAAAAAACTTTTACCTAAGCAGTTAATTTGTTGATAAATTGCACTCCTTGGTAGCGTAGGTAATAATTCAAAATAATTATGAAGATCGTATTTTTACACATTGTTGACTGTTTTTGCATGTTGTCCATCAATTTTTGTCACCCTTAGGAAGGTTCGGATCTCCTTTTCAGCTCACTAACAAAATGACAACATCGTATAAGGTCCACGTAGTTTAGAGCGGCGTGCAATGCAATGCAACAGAATACAACTGATGGCGAGTAATTGGCAATATATTTTGAGTTCGCATATAATGATCGGTGTGCGTCCGTGGGACCTAGGGTTCGCTCGAATGCATGTACAGATTTCACAGTATCGTCTTTAATAAGAACAATTTCAATAACATTGGCATCCACTACTTTTAGACATTGCTGAAGTCTGTTACTGCGAACCTTAATTCGTTCGTCGTGGGATGGAAATTGATTGGAAATTGCGTTTGTGTAAAATAAAGAAAATGTGGGTAGGCCGAAAGATGCATTTTCCAATTTCCTTTGTCAGAGAGTAAATCTATACTTCACATTGAGTTAGGAGAATCAGTTACTTTAACAATGATAATTATTATTATTTCGTGTTTAATATTCACCGATTTTTTTATATCCGAACCTAGATTATAGCTAGACTTGTGGAAAACCATGCAAAATAACGAACTTTCTTAGAAATCATAACAAAGTGATAAGTTTCTTTAGGCAGGACGATGCCCTATTTGCTAATTTTTTTAATTGGGTGTGCGTCATAAGACATATTGTACGTTGTCTATTTTTTGGCTAAATTATTAATAACTCACCTCACAATAAAGAATATCAACCATTTATAAAAAACCATACTATGTTGATAAGCTTTTCAATAAATCGCATATTCCCTAAACAATTTATTTTGCACAAATGTGAACCGTTCAGATAAAATCAGCTTTAAAGTCTTTAATTTTCACTTCAACGAGAATTTGAAAGTATGCCGTGGATTTCAAATCAACTTAACGTTAAAATAGGCACAATTACCAATACATTTTCAAAACTTTCCCCAGAAGGAATGAAGGGTCAGACCGCAATACGTTTTGTTCTCGTATTTGCACTGACAAGAAACCGAACAGGAATAGCTCCTACACCCTGCGACCGCTGTTACATCGTTGCTGCGTTGTCACATTTCAATTCGCAGAACCGTCCAATGTTCTACGACACTTGTTTTACTTCACGGCCGCAGCTAAAAGAGCTTACCTCAATGCGCGGTGGTAATGTGATGTGATGATGATGCAACCACGTGTTCATCGGCGTAAATAAATCAAGTAAGCACCTACCTCCTAGTCCTAGTCCTAGCCTACACAGCTATTAAAGCATCAATGATGCATTTATTTTATTCTGTTCTGAGTGATTATATCCCTAGTGAAGGGGGCTAATTAGACAACCCACCCCCCACCTCGAAGTCTAATTAGATCTTCCAGTTCTGAGCTACCGCACCGGTACAAACTCTTCTCTTGGTCTTACCCCCCCCCCACACCCTTCTTATTGGCCGCAGATGGCGCACGGCCTATCTCTTGGTGGCACGCAACACTCCTAGCGTTATGATGAGCGACTGACACAACCCACAATTACCAAATAGACCGACAATTAAATCTAACAACATTCAATTCCATGTGTGTTAATGACTAGGCTCAACGTTCCTCGGTGAGACATACCGAGACAATGGGATATGACGCGTCCTATCTAGCGAGGACTGGCTCCTTCACTCCACCAACCTTGCTACAAGGCGGGGTTCTTTCACAGCCACTATCTCGTCACTTGGGGGTTAAGTCAAGTTAGCTAACAACAACAGAGTATCGCGTTCAATGGATTCTTTAGTGAAAGTATAATTACTACCTGATTTACTATTCCTGATTTTTGGGAAACCTCACATTATTCGTTTGTGTGGGGTCGTCTAATTCATTAGATTGTTTTTCTTCTTTTCGTTTTTCTTTTTTCTTTTTTGATTTTTCCCCCTTATTTCCCCCACCTCTTTTTAATTTGATTCATTAGACCTAATTAATTCCATTTAATATTTATTTTGAATTTGTAACCAAAATTATTGTGTTATTATACATTGTTGTTGTATTATTACTATTAGATATATTGTTTTCTTCCTTTGTCAATCCATTTTTATAACTGAATAGGATAGACGTTAAATAAAAAATATGAAACGACTAATAAAAATAAATGAAGTCAGTAAACTTTATTTGTCCACCCATTTAACTTGAGACTGAAAGTAAGCATACGCCTATTCAGAAACCAATATTATAATAAAATAAAGCAAAACAGAGTAAATAATCGCGACATTATTATTATGATGATAATACCACGAATAACTTCTACTAAGAATAGAATAATAATGATAATACTTTTTAAAGGGGTATTCACCCGCTAAACTCAAAAAATATATTTCATTCATGTCAACTAGCTATGAATTTAGAAAATACCGAACATAAAAATTATTGTGTCAACTATGACCCGAAACAAATTGTAAAACTTGGTAATTTTCTAGCTAGGTCCCATCGGCCAAAATCTCCCATAAAAATAACATGGGGACGATCTGTATGCCCCGTGAGCTTGGAGGATTTTGATCAAAAAAAATAATGGCCGTTATTGACGTACTTGACAGCCTTTTCTGTAAATCTGATATAATTGGTTTTGTAATTGGGGCAAGTGGTTCGGTCAAAATATGCTGATTACCAAGAACGGTGTGTGATTTTGGAATGCATATTTTTGCGTGTTTGAGTGTATTATTTGTGCGCAGTTTCAAGACACGATGTTGTAAAGGGCCATTTTAGATTGGTACGAAGCTCTAGCATCTATGTGGAACAAATAATAAGCAGGTTCACAAGGAATTCCCCAAAACGTCAATTTTCGTAAATTTCAGAATCAAAAAACGTACAAAAATTCTTGTAAAATCACAATGGTCATTTGAGTGTAGTATTATGCTATAGATTATGACGTGGTAAAAAAAAAAAATTTGGGATAATAGCCCCTTTAAGAATAAAAATGATATTACTACACTCTTAGAACGGGATGTTTGAATTTAATTTTTAAGACATGTCTGAACTTCTAAATATGTTTGAATAAAATGTGTCTTTCTTTCAAACACATTTAGCAAAAATGTTTGACAATTTCCAACACTTCTGTTTTTCTGTGTCTTAATTTGAAAAACATCTTAAAATAACCCAACTGAAAATTCAAACATATCTGTTTTAAGACGTGTTTAGCTTAAAAAGTGTTTGAAATTAGTCAAGATTTCTCGTTTTCAAACAAATTCCAAATTCAAACGTTTTTTTCAAACACTTTTATTTAAAACATTATATATTTTTACACACGACATATTTATTATTTGCATCTGTCAAGTTTGACGCCGTTCAGGAGTTCAGTAATATTTTCAGTTGGTACCGCATTCGTGCATCATCTCCAAGTGGCCTAAAAGTTAGCGTCGTTTTAAATTCATAATAATGTCGTTAACGTGAGTTGTTTACTTCCAATGAACAGTGTGATCGTCAAAATTAAGTAAACTTCATTGTTGCTGCAAACGTTCGCATTGGATTTCACCATGATGTGACTCGTGAGCTAAATACACATGTGCTTGTCAAAAGTTGGGCTAAGGCTGGCGAGAACTTTGAGTGATCATCGAGAAGATTCTTCCGGCACGATATTATAGATCATAGATATTACTTTAGCCTAGGCCTAGCCTTGTAGTTCTAGTCATTTAGTCCCCGGGACTAGGGCCTACATCCAGGTTCTTACGCCTAGGGTAGGCCTAGCCCTATGCCCCTATGCTCTAGGCTAGGCGAGTTGCTTTGTTAGGGCTAGGCATAGGCCCCTAGGTCGATCTTTCTCTAGGCCCTTCTTACTTGTCCCGAGGTCTAGGCTTAATGCATTTTCTGGGGGAACTAGGTAGGTCGGTAGATCGGTCGTTGGCCGTTGCCGATATCGAACACGACCATTGCCTTGAACGTGGACACCTGTGCTGGTGCTTGCCATAACAAGGCAAGCCAATGGCTGTTGTGTATCCGTTAGTAGACAAACAAAATTGTGTATGAGTACAAGTGACACGGATAGGCCTACTACTGGTGTATAACATGAATAAAGTTTGTTTTGTACATATCTGTACAAGTTTGTTAATCTTTTTATTTTAGGTTATGTAACCTACCTTAATCATAATCAAACACGTTGGTGTTTGAATCCATTTAAACTCATTTTGTGTTTATATTTATTCAAACACATCTAGTGTTTGAATCTATTAAAACATTTTCAAGTGTTTTGCTATTCAAACATCTTTGGCGTTTTAAAAATATAAGACAATAATAATGTTTAAAAAAGAGGTACAAAAACTTTGATCAAAAAATGTTTGAAAGTAAGACGCTTCATTGTAAGAGTGTACCGGGACATATACGGTTGTTTTTGTTGGCGCCATGAAGGTGCTGTGCTAACATGTGCTGCATGGTGGAAACGAGTTTCTAGCAGCACTTCCGTGACGTCACAGCCAAGATGGCAGCGCCCACAAATCTCTACTAAAACGACCGTATAGGTGAGAAGTGATTGGTTAAAAATCAACAATCGCAACAAATAGCAGTTCGTGGTGGTTTATCCAGGGGGCCGTTAGCTCAATTAGCAAGAGCATCGGTACTTAGAGACGAAGGTTCAGGGTTCGGCCACCAGACGGGTTTTGTATTATGTCAGTCATACAAATGTAATTTAAACTAGTAGTAATTACTGTTCCACCATAACGAAGCTGTAAGAAGCTAATAAACAAATACAAAATCAACAACACAACATTCTTTATGGATATTATAAATAACATTTTATGATATTTGTGGTTACCAAAACTTCACGAAGCTTGATGTTACTAGGTAAAATCACTTTAGAATAGGAACCCTATTGAAGTGATACTAAAAAAAATACTTACACTATAAAAACCGCACATAAAAATTTCGTTAAAACATAATTATAATTATATTAATTTATATTCTCTTTCTAACTAACTTGAGAGGAAATATCCTATAGTTCGTTTCAATTTAAAAGCCCGCTTCGATTCAAAGGTGATATCGAGGCCGGTGCCGAGGTGTATGCCGGTCAAATAGGTCTCAGGTATAGATACCCGCACAGCAGGCTGACGGGAATAGCGGCGTGCTATCTTTTTGTTGCGGGTTGCCTCTTAAATTGAGACAAACTATAGAACGGCGTTAGCGGACGACCAAACGGTGAATTATTTGGATACCCAAAGATTGCACAGCGTTTGCTGATTTAAGCAAAGAGAATTTTGATGAAGGTTTATTAATTACAAAAGTAATTAAAATAATGTAAACTTGAACAACATTAATTTTTACACAGATATTTTCTCGGAAAATGTTCGAAAACAGTAGATAGGGCCTAACTAGAATTTGAAAACTGCTAACAGCAGCTCACTTATTTTTCTAGCTTCCAATTTAATGTGGGGTGTTTTAAGTATTTTTAGTTGAAAATTAAACGCAAACATGTGCGGGTCTTTAAAGTGTGTTTAAGACTTAGGCCTGCAGGGGCTCGCATAGAAACGTCACCGAAGATCCATACAGCGTTTGCTTGCATGCCGTTATAGACGTAGTGTAACATGGAAACGGCTTTTCTGCAATAGAAATCAATGAGAAAAATAAACTTTTTCAAGGACCAAAAATTATAAAAATTATAAAAACACAAATTAATTAATAAACTTGCAGTTCTTTATTTTGCAAACAGTTGTGTTGATGTTTCAGTGAGTTGAAGACAATCCAATGCCTAATTGAGGACATATCGATCAAAGTTTACCATAGGCGTAAAACCATCAGAAACACTCCAATGAAGATTAGCAATAAAAGGAACAAACAAAAAACACCACAACAACAACAACAACAACTACTGTCGTACATTCTTACCAACAAGTGCGTACATTTTCGAGAGCATTTTTCAGGCCTCACGTCTCAAAGATTTACGCACAATTATTGTTGGTAGGCCGAAGTGTTATAATGGTTGACCGTGGTTAACTTTATTTTTTATTCATATAATATCTCCCGGTATAAGAGTATTTCTTTATCAAAAATAACTACGTTCGGCCTACAATAGTTATCTCATCTTTATTATTTCTAATTGAATCGTATATTTTAATTGACCTAAAACACAACACACATTTTATATAGGAAGGCCCATCAACACTGAACATAATATTACTTATATAAGAATGGACCAAATAACTTCAATTGGTCAACTCATACAATTATTTTTAGTTTTAAAGTTGGAAGAGTTCTTGATACAATATTCAAAACTTGGCGATTGTCTTTGTTTGTTTTGATTTTTTATTGATGTTTTTTTTTGTTTTTTCCACAAACAGCCTGATGACGGAAATAGTTTTCATTGATTTCCGAAGCGTTGTTTTTATTATAAAATAATGAGTTGTTTTCCACTAAAGTGTTTTAAATATCGCTTAATTATATTGTGTTTAATAATTAATTAAGATCGCTCATGGGTAGGCCTAAAGCGTGAGGATCAGGTTCTGAAGGTCATGGGATCGAATCACGCCACCAGCAATCCTGACTGAATGTTCGTTCAGTCGTATACTGGGATTGAGTCAACTGAAGAGGGTCACACCGGGCAAAACTACATAGTGTGTACTCTTTAGAGCGCATCCTTATACGGAAAAGTATTTTTTGTTTGATAAAATTAATCTTAAGCTAAGTTTGGAATAGCGGCGCAAATTATGATAATATGCCTACTACATATAGGACAGAGTACAGAGAGCTTCAAGATAAGAATCAAAACCATATACCCGCTTGATATGCCGGTGCGTGTCTAAGGAGGGCGGCATCTTTCAGGATTAGGTCCAGAAGATAGAAATATGCTGATGGAAGAGGACTTTTATCACCATATTACATCCATTTATTAAGAAATATGTGTCTGAAACTTTTCAGTATAGTGAAAATAGGAACACGGGTGTGTATTTACACCTCCATGATAAATAAATTCTAATTTTTTTAAAATCCTACCATTCATCATCTTTAAATAAATCTGAGAACTATCACAATATGATCTTGATTCAAATCGTCGATATTGCCATTTAGACTTTAGAGTCACTAGCGCCGAGACAGTGAAATAATAAGCGGGAATGTGGTAAAAACAACTAAAAGTAGCGAATTTGTGTACAAAGCTTAACATATCTTTGGACTAATTTGCGCTGCCTACTTATGAACACTCATTTTTTCCCCACACTGATTTGGTTGGTCGGGAAACACTCCCGTTAGTGTAATTGTTATTATTTACTACAATTCAGAAATAAAAAAAGTCCGCCCCAACCGGGATTCGAACCGCGGGTCTCCCTCATTCCAGGCAGGCGTCTTAACCACTAGACCATCAGGACGGGTTCATTTTAATCTCTGAATTGTAGTTGCATAATACCTCTGAATGGATGGAACAGGATGGAATGCGGGAGACTCGTGGTTCGAATCCCGGTTGGGGCGGACTTTTTTTAATTTATGAATTGTAGTAAATAATTATGAACACTCATCCAGACATGTCATCCCAGCAAACACATAAGTTACGGTAGAGTGATGGCTGCGTGCTGGCACTTCTGGCCACTGTGGCCACTGGCTGGCCAGCAGTGAAAAGGTGTCAGCCTGTCACTGGCATACCGTCTGAAGGCTGGCCAGAACAAAAATAACCCCAGCCCGGTGTTGGTTGGCCGCTGTCGTGTTTATGTCGTTTTGCCGCCACGGGCGTGAAGATGGCTGGCCATCACTTTGCCGGCTGCCGGTTGGCCAGCAGTGTTTATGTGTTGGCTCATCACTAGAAAACCGTCTTCTGGCTAAACATATTTTAACAACCACCCATCCAGTGAAAGTCGATTTGCTATTGTATGTATAGTTGATTATTCCCTCAACACAGCAAGCTTCTTCCGTGGCGCAACGGTAAGAGGCTAGGCTTACAGATGGAGAGTCGCCCTGCTGGACCGAGTTCGAGACACCTCACTTGAAACTTTATAATTACTTGCAAATAATACATGTTGTGTATCACCCTACAGATATTTGACTGGTGTCAGAAATTAAGACGAAATACCTTTGTGAGACCGATATTATAACAATTATACTTATTATTTCAATTTTTTTGTTTACATATTTAGATACCAGATCGCGCTGGTTCCAATGATTTCCAAGCAAACACGAATTGATGGGCATCTTTGGCCATTTGCCGGTTAAGGGCCGGAAGTGAGCCACAAGTGACGGCCGGCTGATTGCCGGTGGGACAAAATCAGAGCGAGCCGTAACTGGCCAAAGATGCCGGCCCGCAAGCGGCTGGCCTGTTCAGTTCTGGCCAGCCGCTTGCGGGCCACTTAGGGCCCATTAATTCGTGTTTGCTGGGATCTTACTAATACACTTCCACTCCATAACTCGTAACTCATTTCCACGTGGCATTCACTTGTAATAAATTGCTCCAAGTCCTCAAATGAAATGTGTACTACGTAATACTGTAGTTCTTGTAGCTGTGTAAATGTTAAGTAAAGGTTCGGCGTGAGGATCTAGCCTGTAAAGAAAACGTTTCATTACAACGCTCACCTCGAAACTATAGTTTGAAAGATATGATTAGATTTTTTTTTAGAATAAGTCCGCTTTGAGGACATAGTTGATAATTATAGTACATACATGTAGGCCTATGATTGTTTGTTTCGTTTGTAAATTGTATAGTGTTTTTTATGATTTGGTTTTATTGGTTTTCTTGAGAACGAAAGCCTTGTATTCGGAAACGTAAAAGAATAAATCATTAATTTCTAATAACTTTAACGCGTGAGTATATCCGAAAAGTTTAGAATAGAATATAAACAATATATTTATATTTACTATATTTTAGATTATCTTTAAGAAGTAATTTCATACATACTGATTAAATGAAAGGTATAAAAATCCTCTGAAACAATATAAATAAATAATCGTTAAGATTTTCGTGGCCCTTCGGTATGAATGTAGACCTACTTCGTTTTCCGGTTGTATTGACACGTATATTGTAAGACCGAGTTTCGATGTAATTTCACAAACCCTTGTCACAGGCAATCAATTACAAAACATACAAAAATTAAAAACTATATCACTGTTAAAAATTCACTACAAAACAAGATTAAACAAACGTATCACTTGAAAAGGAATCACCGGGCATGTGATTTAACTTTCACCAAACAGTGTACAGAAAGTCCATGGCTAACAGGACCACCAAGAAGACGAGCATGCAGTTACTAAATACAGCGTTATTTACTCCCTACCCGATCGCGTTCACAGTAAGTGTACTTTTTTATGTGCTTTAGTATCTCTTAAACGTGCATTTAAAACCCTAGCGCTGATGTACTTTACATAATGCTCACATTCAGGAAAGTGACTGCTAAACTCAATGTGTTATGATCAAACGTAGATCAAAGAAAATCAATTCCATGCCTATACATGGAATGATGCTGCAGTATAATTTCCAAATTATTTATTCGATAATTATCTATTTACTATTTAC
This sequence comes from Sweltsa coloradensis, assembly GCA_024449915.1. Lineage (NCBI taxonomy): Eukaryota > Metazoa > Arthropoda > Insecta > Plecoptera > Chloroperlidae > Sweltsa > Sweltsa coloradensis. The sequence continues at coordinate 106,082 of JAMZAV010000427.1, read as the reverse complement.
TACGTCAATATTATTATTATTATTATTATTATTATTATTATTATTATTATTATTATTATTATTATTATTATTATTATTATTATTATTATTATTATTATGTAGGCCTACTTGTTCGTTGTTTTACTGAAATTTATTATTGAATTGGTTACATTTAAAACTTATTATCATGAATTTTTAATTATACATTGTATTTTTAATTTTATTTATTTAGTTAATTGGTTAATTATTTTGTTAAGGTTTTAAGGATGTATAGTTCATTAATATTTACCGTGGCGGCTGGCACAATTAAAATGTTAATATGTGAAGCAGTCCTTCACACGAGCAGTCTGCTCATGAAGGCAACTTGCTTGTTTGATATTGTTAAATGTATTGTGTGTGTTTAATCAAATAAATTGAAATTGAAATTGAAATTGAATAATTATTATTATTATTATTATTATTATTATTATTATTATTATTATTATTATTATTATTATTATTATTATTATAATTTCTTTTTTAATAGTATTCCAAAGAACATCCGAGATTTAGAGACTATTTATGAAATCAAAAGAGAGCTAAAGGCATTTTTATTACGAAATATGCAGTGAAGTTAGGGTTGTTGTGTATTTGTTATACATAATTGTTTCATAATTAAATGTACATGAATTAGCACTATAATTTTTCACTGTTCTATATCTGTTCTATTCAATGTTTATTCACTGTATTATCTGCAAACTGTTGCTTCACAAAAATGTTTTTGGCTAGTATAAGTATTTAATTTGCACATTAATTACTTGTTTTTATCTACTATTTTAATCTTTTGTTTTAGTGTTATGTATTTTTATTTTTATTTTATTTTTTATTACACGCTGAGTCATTCACTGCTTACTGATACTTACTGTTACTTCACTTTTTATTGTATTGCTATCTAGAATTTTGAAATATTGAATTAGTTAAAAATCATTATTTCACATGCATGATTTTCTTTAATGTAACATGTTCCACAGTTAAGCTGTCCTGTGCAGCTTGTGGATGGCCGAACTTGTTTGATAAAAAAAGTGTGTAAGAGATATGTATTTCAATAAAAAAAAAAAAAAAAAAAAAAATTATTATTATAATTATTATTATTATTATTATTATTATTATTATTATTATTATTATTATTATTATTATTATTATTATTATTATTATTATTATTATTATTCAACATAATTGCTCTATTGTAACTTCTAAGCTTTTGCCTCCTTTATCTCAGAGTCAATCTATGTACCTAGGGACAGTAAGTGTAGCTACTGTGCTTAAAATTATCCGTAAATTAAGTGTAACCAAACAACCTGGAATTGATGGGATTAGGGTGATCGACTTGCAACACACGGCAGAGGATATTAGTCCCTTAATTGCCAAAATAATAAACCTGTCTTTAGAAAAGGGAGAAATACCAGATTTATTAAAAGTTTCTATTGTAAGACCGGTTTATAAAAAAGGCAGCCATATTTTATGTTTCATAATCCACAGACAAGCCGCTATGTGGCTTTGTGGACAACGATGTCAAATTGTTTTGTAAAAAATGCATGTAATATTATCATATAATAATAATAATATATATATATACGCTTAAGTCCCGCCGCGTTGTTGGATGAGCGTAATTAGAGGACCTGGATCTTATTAATTACAGAAGATAAAGCGGCGTTAAGCGTAATTGGTGCATTGAGTTGCCAAGATTTATGCGGATTTTCTGTTGTTCTGTGAAAAAAACATTACTTAATTGAAGATTTTTTAAAAAATTAATTTAAATTAAATAAAAAATAAACTCTTATTTTTAATTTTTTTAATTAATCGTCGTTTAAAAAAGAAAAAAATCGTAAAATTTTGATTTTCATAAGAAATAATTATTCGGTGGTGCTCAAATTTCATACGAATATATAAATTCATAAAATTAAGATTCTGTGAAAAAATCATTACAATCGGATAAAGCATGTAGGTGTTATAAGTCAAAGAATTGTTTAAACAAAGAAAAACCCGTAAACTTTCGATTTTCTTGAGAAATAATTTTTCGATCGCGCTCAAATTTCACATGAGTACCTAAATTCATAAAATTAAGGTTCTGTGAAAAAATCATTAAAATCCGACAAAGCATGTAGGTGTTATAAGTCGAAGAAATTTTCAAAAAATCGAAAAAAATCGTAAAATTACGATTTTCATCAGAAATAATTTTTCGATTGCTCTCAAAAACGTGGCAGTTCTTCGTTCAGAGATTTCGAAGGTCTCCATAAAATTTCAATGCAATCGGATTATCGGTTTAGCCGGAATCGTGCTAACAGACACACAAAAATACAAAAAAAAAAAAAAAAAAAACATTCCGGATTTTTTTCTCCAGTGTAGTGAAATGGAATCTTCGCTTCGCTCGCTACGCTCGCTACGCTCATCCAATTAAAAAAAAAAAAAAATATATATATTATTATTATTGTTATTATTATTATTATTATTATTATTATTATTATTATTATTATTATTAGGTTAAGTGTTCAGAAGTGAATAAATCCTTATCTTTAATAAACATAGTTCCACAGATAAGCTGCATGCGCAGTTTGTGGAAGGTCGAATGTATGAAATATGTAAGGTTATGAAAGAAAGAAATGTATCTACAATAATAAAAAAAAAAATATATATATATATATATATTATTATTATTATTATTATTATTATTATTATTACTATTATTATTATTATTATTATTACGCGAAATAAGACCTCGCAATTGTCAAACTCAGTCGACTCGGGAGACATACCTCTTTTGCAACCTTCTGCCAGTTGACGGCCTTTTCACGTACCAACTGTTAATAAAATATTACTTTAAAAATGATTATAGAATTCTTGTGCAGAAATACAAATGGACACGTAGTCAGGAAAAACAAAAATTTGTAGTTCCTAGAAGTAATAATAAATACGGTCAAAGGCGCCTAGAGTGTTTAGTCCCCGAGTCTTTTAATAAATTACCTGATCAATTATTAAACTTCACAAAAATTTCCGAGGTCAAGCAACAAATAAAAAGACATTTGTTGTCTCAATTGAGTGCTCTTACCTAAATCTGTTTTGCTCATACCTTGTTTTCGTAATCATCTTTTAGCTATATTTCTGTCAGGTTTCTGAAATGCCTATGAAACTTAAAAACCTTGGCGTTGTGTTGTGTTTCATTTTATTTTAAGTAACGGTCATTCTACTTCGATTTGTTTTTTTTAATGATTGTGATTTGTTAATGTTTTTTCATAATGATTCCTGCCTCTACGTTTTTTTTGTTTTAGTTTATTTGATGTTGTTATTCCACAGATGAGCCCGCATAATGGGCTTTGTGGGTTTCATTGAGATAAAACAATGTAATATGTGTTTTGTGAAATAAAATGAATTGAATTATTATTATTATTATTATTATTATTATTATTATTATTATTATTATTATTATTATTATTATTATTATTATTTTATTATTATATTATTAATGTTTTTTATCCCCACAGCTAAGCCGCTTGTGTGGCTTGTGGGACTCGTTTCCATACTGAACTAATCATGTTATGTACTTCCAATAAAAAAAAAAAAAAAAAAAATTATTATTATTATTATTATAATAAAAAAACAATACATAAAACGAAGTACATCAATACACACGTAATGATAAACTGTAGTTAAGCAAATTTAAAATAATATTATAACAACAATAAAGGAACAATGTTATGAAAACATATTCATAATATGGTTTATTTAAAACGTAAAATAAAATTTTAAAAAACATGAATCAGCAAAGAGACTTTAAAAAAGGAAAAACCTAAAGAAGGAAAATGGAAATTAAGTGATAAATAAATAATACAGAACATGAAAATAAAATGTAACAAATTATGAAATGATTTTTAAACGATCCGACTTAAAAAAACTAGCAAATCAGGGTATAATCACATTTTCGAGGATCAATTTAACAGTTTAAAGTCAAAATAACTCACGATAAAACCTATTGTTTCCGCAGTGGTTTTCAAGACAGGTTTCAAGGGAATCGTGACCAGACCACGACGATTTATGACTAAAGAAACTAAAGTCAAGTGTAGAGCATAATATTGTCAAGTGCTACGCAAGTATAGAGATTATCAATGTGGTTAGTAAAACACAGGACTTGATAACCAAGGAACAACGCGCAATTCATTAAACGTAGCGTTAAATACTATTTTTAGGGTTGTCGACCCATTTTTAATCGATTACCTTCAGAACTAAGGTGTTCTAATTTCTTAGTCCCAGCGGTTCAATTAAATGAGCGCATTGAAAAGCCGTGCCAAAAACATCATACACGAACTGTCTCATGAGACAATTCGCTTTTAAATAGACAATTAAACTATATCTAACGCCTAATAACATTTTGCCCAAACTAGAAGTACGCGTTTAGAATAAACTAATATATAGTCGGTTCTACGTTTAAAAACAGTACATCGCACTGCCCTCCTCCCTCGCCAGACAGTGGCGGCTACAACCAGGCCGCATCTAGTGTGAGCACCACGGTACATCGCACTGCCCTCCTCCCTCGCCAGACAGTGGCGGCTACAACCAGGCCGCATCTAGTGTGAGCACCACGGTACATCGCACTGCCCTCCTCCCTCGCCAGACAGTGGCGGCTACAACCAGGCCGCATCTAGTGTGAGCACCACGGTACATCGCACTGCCCTCCTCCCTCGCCAGACAGTGGCGGCTACAACCAGGTCGCATCTAGTGTGAGCACCACGGTACATCGACACTGGAGCTGTTTTATCTCATCACAAAGTATACACCACACCAACATGTTTGTTTACAGACCTTGACTGAAACCCACACACAACGAAGGAAATAGAAGCACAACAAACAAACAAGACAGATAGAAGGAAGGTATGCTTTTCAGTCGGGGCATTTCGTAAGGTTCTTGCATAAAAGTCTCACTCGAGAGCTAAATCTCGTATAGGGCAAAGCAAATTTCCTGCGTTTCGGTAAATAACAAAGAATATTTACGAAAGAGAAACATTGTCGCATCTGCGATGAGAGGCTGAAGGTTTGGAAATATTGTACGTACGTGATGAAACATTCGGGAACCAAAATTTACTACTTTATCGGTTTATCCATTCTTTTCTAAGAGGTATACTTTAGAGTTTAGATCGTGTGTCAAGTCGCACACATAACAAATATATTACACATTCATGGTCACTAGCATGCTTGATAAAACACAGCTATAAAAAATAACATATACCTCAATCGTGTATGCATTATACATTATTTAAACAAGAAACGAAGAAAGACAGATCAAGATAAAATATAGGAAGAGAAAGAGAAAGAGAAAGGAAAAAGAAAGTGAAAAATGAAAAAAAGAAAAAAGGAAGAGAGATATGGATATAGGGTACCGCTGTCACTTGACCATGCAGTTTTAAAATCGTCACTGTAATCGACAAGGCGTGATTCAAACTCTAATAATTAAACTTGTGTTTGCTCCTTTTCAAATACAAAGTAATAAATTGTATCTGAGAAATTACGAATAAAATACGGTTAAATGTCAGAGTAAAGACGATTTAAATAATAATTTATTTTACCGGTACATGTATAGAACAATCAGTTATTCTACCGGTACAGACATTGTACAATCAGTAATTTTTTCGATACAGGTATAGAATAATTAGTTTTTCTACAGGTACGATATAGAATGTAGTCTGGTATTCTACCGGTATAGGTATAGAATAATCAGTTATTCTGCCGGTATAGGTATAGAATAATCAGTTGTTAATTCTATTAGCACAAATCATGGCTCAAAGCAATCTCAATAGGGCGATTGTTGCAATAGCGGAAATCCTGTCAAAATTATTTAAGGTGCCATTACTACGTGCATCGCTTCAATTATTAGCTATGACTGTTTTACGAAAAGGTGATTTACAACAATATTAAGAACTAACTTCCTAAGTTCCAAATTAGCTTTTTATTATATGCTTATTTAAGCGTAAGTATGTTTTATCTAGACACAACAGCTATACCAACTACTATAGCTGATTTTACGATTTACATACATATGCGTGCTCAGGTAAGACTCAATATTTATTTCTACTAGGGGAAACATCTATGCTCATATGGTGTAGGTAACACAACTTGGGGAAGTATAACATGACAAATAAAATATTATGATATCATGGCGCCACATAGCCTCAAAAACACTGGGGGCCCCCAGTCCGCTCTTCTTTCCGTCTGGTGGTAATGACCTTTACAAATCTCATCCAATGTTTGGAACGAAACCATCTTTCTCTGTTGATCCTCTCCGGAGGTTTTCCTTCGACAGACAGTCCATCAGCGACAAACCTTGCTTTCTTTTGGGGTATGCATAGCGTCAACCCGATTTATGAATCGTATCATCATTGACAAGAGTGGATCATGTATGCGGAATACCTACTCTACTCTATTCCCACTCGTGCCATAAGCGGTGACTTCCATTTGTCACGGGAACAGGAAGTCTTTTAGTTTTTGTAAGTCCGATGTCTCGCGAACATGTTCGCAGGTGGGTAAGTGGGTGGGTGGGTGCTCAGTAAGACTAGGACCCGCCGTCTCAGAGCTTACATCGTTCAAGAAGACGTCATCCGTCCGTTAGGTTTGACTAATCACAGTTTATAGGGAAAATTCCTTCCTTGAAGTTGGTTTCTTGGCATATTCCCCTCGGCGTTTGCTTCGCTGAGGGTAGGTAACAGAAATTACAAGCCCACAACTACACACTTTCAGGAGCCCGCGGGAACAATTGAGCTCTCCCTTCCTTTACCTTCCGTCCTTCTTTCCGACTTGCCCAAGAAACAGGGAAGGAGTTGAAGCACCACCATTTATAATGAAATAGGTTTACTCAGGAGCGGCCCAAACTTGTACGAAACTTCCTTTGCTATGTGTGCGCGCGTGCGTATTTATGTACGTGTGTGTGCGCGCGTGTGTGTATGTGTGTGTGTGTGTACCACCTCGCCGAAACTTTAACGCGAACCTAGCTCGCGCCCACCGGGGCCCTAGCTTGTATTTGTACTTTTCTATTTCTAACAAACCTTGGGAACAGAATTGTTGAGGGAAAAGTAAAGTTTTGGTAACAGTTTGCTGACTTAACTCCCATGTATCACCATGTCCGCAAACAGACTTGAGCTTCATCATCTTAAGCTTTGTTTGGGTGAATGAGGCGAGGCGACTTGTCCAAAGACTGACGAGAACCGAAGGGTGGAGGGGAGGGAGTATATACTACTACAACTACTACCTTCATCCAACTAGCTCAGATTTACTCAGATCAACAATTACAATAATGCACGGAACAACGGGAGCAACTTACGTTCTAACTTCCTCGAGAGGGAGTTTCTATGACATGACAAGCTGCATATAGCCACCCGCCAGAAAACTGCAGGGTAATCGTGGCCGCAGAGTGACCTCCCGGCAATATCACAATGTAAATGAAAAACAAAATACCGTCTAGTTTGAAGAGGTTGTTCAGTTCTCTAAGACTACGAGAGAAGGAAAGAAGGAGGAATAGTTCGCTTAATACACACCTTTAAATGGCCATTAATTCCGGCTTCCTGCCTGTCTATCTCTAGATTGAACCGTATAGAATAACTAGACGTACTAACTGGGCTATAAATTGACTGCGTGTGCCTGGGATTGGGTTTGAATTAATGTCAATGATTGTCTTACTCTTTCACAAAGCCAGGAGGAATTCCAAAGAATTGTATTCGAAGCAATTGGCTGGTGCGAAGTCAAGCAAGAGCAAGAGAGAAAGATGGGCATGACTTGGGCTCGGTGCCGTGCGACAATGCGAGAACCAACTCTCTCAGCAATAAATCCAAGGATTGGGGAACTACTTTGCCTTATCTACATGAAGTGAAAAGCATCCTGAATAATCATCCACGTGCATTTGAAAACTCTTCTCCATAAAACTCAATATCGAATAAAATCCTCCTCTCTCTCTCTCACAACCCCTGTCTCCTAAGCTTCCTCCCTCTCTCCCTTTCTTCATCCCTTGTTTTCTCAGTTGCCCATTGAAAATACTCGTTGTATTTATTACTGTAAATACTTCTCTCGGTCTCACACCCCAACCGTTCCACACGCAATGAGCACTGATCGGACGGAATAAACTAATAATGAGAATTGACAAAAATGGAAATGGAGAATGAAACCGGTTGACGTGAGAATGGGTTAATGCCAGAAGGCATCTTGATTGGAGGGTTGCTCCTCACAGGCTACTAAGCAGCTATTACGCCACTGTGCGGCGGGGCGAACATTTGCATGGAAATGGCACCATTTGGACCTAAATCTATATTTCTACTCATGACGTTGACGAAAGGAAGATTACCACTCGAGGTGTAGACCAATATAAATTCATTCTCTAGCAGAGAAGACTTAAGACTGGCACGTGAAGCGAAGGCGAATAGGCCAGTGTGCACATCGTCTATTATATACCAGCAATATCGCGACACTGCCAGATTAAGCAAGGAAAATACTTCAATTTGTTGGAATATTTCCCACGCGGGAAAGACAAAAATATAAAAGAAGAAAAGAAAACTGAACCTCATCAAATCAATATTGAGTTAAATTAACTTTACAACCTCCCGGTGTCAAACAAATGGCCCAGAAAGTAGAAGGGGCGAATCCAACATAATTTCCTTCATTTTCGTCTATAGAAAGTTTCGCAAGGCATCATCGGCGGAGTGTGTCATTATAAAAACACGAAAGAACATTAAAGCGCGTTAGAAAGTTTTGGAGATGGTTACTTCATTAGGGCTGGGAGGTTTTAATAGCCGTAACGCCCCGAGGTTAGAGAGCACCAGTAATATTCATGTTCATGGCAAGGCGAACAGCCCCGCAATAACAATCTACACAAAGATTACAACAAGAAGTGGCTGGCAGTTTGGTCTGCAAGTTGTAACAACCATGCGGTCTGCCTCGATTCGCTTGATGCCTAGCAACACGCCCCCCCCCCCCCCCCCCCCCAGCCGACGAAACCACCACATCATACCACACCTCGCGGCTCGTGCCACTGTAGCGGTAGCGTGGCATACCTCGTGCTACTGTAACGGTAGCGTGGCACACCTCGTGTTACTGTAGCGGTAGCGTGGCATACCTCGTGCTACTGTAGCGGTAGCGTGGCACACCTCGTGTTACTGTAGCGGTAGCGTGGCATACCTCGTGCTACTGTAGCGGTAGCGTGGCATACCTCGCGCTACTGTAGCGGTAGTTGGCACACCTCGTGCTACTGTAGCGGTAGCGTGGCATACCTCATGCTACTGTAGCGTGGCATACCTCTGCTACTGTAGCATGGCACACCGCGTGCTACTGTAGCGGACACGGTAGGTAGTACAACACATCGCGTAAGTGTTGTAAGGGCAGAGATAGGAGAAAAATCATCACCATACTGCACCGGAAGAGACAAAGCATCACACTTTGTAACACTTAGGAAAACAACCCCGCCACCGTACTAGGGCGGAGTACCCTATCCTGAACCTGGTGCCGAGGAAAGGAGGGACAACTGTCATTACTAAGTACGAGAAGTAATGTTACGTTGTGGTTTCTACCTACGTATTTGATAGAGAAGAAGTAAAAGATTGACACAAATTAGCCTAATCTGTATGCTCAAAACGTGTAACACCGTCTGCGGTGGCACATACGATTAGAGAGCCGGAGCAGAGTGTGAATCAACGAGGAAGTGGGTTCGAATCCCTCATATGGAATGCTTTTTTGTAATTGTCTTTCATTGTCATCTATCACCACTCATCGTCTCGAATAGCCTTTGCTCATTAATAGAGACGTTGAATAATTTGTAAATAACTGTGTTATAAGTTTTAGAAGAGTTACACAGACGTTTGAATTAAAGAATGCAAAGTGAGCCTGGCACATCGATAATGTTCGCATATTATCGTCGTGCAAACTGAGAAGACTAAGCAGGACACACGATAGCGACCCAAACTATTTTCAACAACAATGTTAAATGAACATTATCTTCAACTTGTGTGTAGATTCGGAGCCCCCCAGTCAGAAAGTCCCCGTTTTAATTTAATAATATTAAACGTTCACACAATGAAAATCACTTTGGTTCTTCGTTTTGTGCAAAAGGTTTTTCCAAAATGGTTATTGCCATAATTAGTGAAATATTAAAATGTATTATTAAACTTGTTAAAGACCTACTTACGATCTGTTATGGTTTGTGTTGTCATTGTCGGCGTTATAGCTACGTTAAAATATTGCAAGCATTAATTTTACTTTGATAAAATATAAAACACTAAATTACATTTGACCTGGCAATGTATTTGTAAAAACTTTAGGGCTCGTTTTCAAGTCAATGTTTCGGAAAGAAAGTTCACAGTGTTGTGGAGTACCGGTAAGCGCCATGGGTGTGCGACAAAGATAGAGACTATCGCCTGCCTGGTTCAGGTGAAATGGGTTGGAAATGCTATTTGATGTCTCGAGTAAACAGTGACTATAGAGGCTCGACCACTTGACACTTGTACGTAACGGATCACGGACCTTGTGTAAAGGAGGGCCCATTTTCAGACACAATCACACACATTTACAATTTAAATCGAGTGCAATTCATAAATAGCCAGCGGTTTAGCCGAGCTCGTTTCACCGGTTCCCACTCGAACACCGAAGTTAAGCAGAATCGGGCGTGGTCATGGGTAGAGTGGGTGACCACTATGTCCTGAAACTCACGTATACCGCTGGTTAGAGCAGATGGAGGGTTCGAAAGCTAGTGTAACGGCTTCGTTCTCCTCGACGTATGCTCGGCAGTCCGGGTTAGTGGAGGAACCTATATGACTGTCAAAGTTACACCGTCCTTTCGGATGGGACGTTAAGCCGTTGGTCCCCTTGGTACTTTTCGAAAGGAGTAGGCTACGTGCCAGTACCGGGTTTCCCCTCCTCCCTTCTGTTCATACTTTATCCTCATCTATCACCACTCATCGTCTCGATTAGCCAAAGTGCATAAATATGAGACGTTAAGCAATATCCAATCAATCAATCAATCCAATCAATCAGCAATTCATAAATAAGTGCTCGGACCGTAGACATAGCGACTGGAGATGGTTGAGCTCATTGGACTAGTGGCTTTCTACTTCAGTACGTCCAGATTGAAAATCTCCGTTCATGTTCAGATATTTATATTTCAGAAATTAACATAAATCATTTAATAATGTATGATTGTTTAAAGTTGACTTTCGAGTCATTCTTACCATAAAATAAATGCTCAATGCTAAATAAAACGAATAAAGTAATGAATATAGATTGTTTTCTTTATTTCTTCATCCAAAATTCCTTTTTTGGAGATATCTGCTATTTTTCGACATATCTTTACATACCCGAACCAATAGGTAGTTAAGAGTAGGATGTGTGTACGTTTTAAATTTATTTGGCCATCACATTGCTATTTGCAAATTCGTTGCAAGGGAACAATTTACAATAAAATTGTCGCTTATGGACTAGTTAATTAAACAGTTGATCAATCAACAATAATCAAAAACATCAATCAACCAATAAGTATTCATTTATTAAAAAGTCCACTTTTGTAGTTAAAAATGTGATTTCTGTATTAAATATTATTCTTATTTTTATATACTAACATGGTAAGCCTAAATAAAACATGAAATCTAAAAAAACATTCTGTCTGCCCGTCTGCCACGTCCATATAACGCATGCCGTGTTTATGAATGATAAACTGGTAGTTTAGTTGTTAAATTAGCTTACGACAAGAACACCTTTTACGCATAGGCGCCAACTACGGGGGGCCCGGGGGCTAGAGGTACCCCTGAAAAATCTCGGGGGCAGGGGTAAGCCCCCACTGAGATTTTTATTTATTACAAAAATTGTACTTGATTGTTTGAAAAAAACATTATCTGGTGACAATATCTCGATTTAGTCATCCGGTCATAATTTCCTAAATGAAATCAGTATATTTTAGTGATGGTTAGGGGCCTAGAGAAAAATGGGTTACTAATTTTTCTTTAGTGGAAAAAAGAGAAATTTTCCTTGCAAAATTGACGGTAACTTTGGGCGGAAGGGCTTCCCTAAGTTCTGAAAAATCAAAATTGCTAGAAGAAGCAGAAGAACGGTGATAAACGGAACTAGAAAATTTAAAAATTCAGCTTTTTCACAAAAACACCACTATTAAAAAGCGGACGGTAACTTTGGGCTCCTAGCCTGTCCAAAGTTGGGAAATGTCCAAATTATATAGATAAGCAAATTGCAACATTGAGAGTTTTTCCTTTGGTATGGTAAGTCTATTGGAGATTTTTCGCTCTTTCATAACCTTCTTTAAAAAAAATTATGGTTACTTTTGGTCCCAGGGCTGTCGATATTGTGTAAATAAATAAAAGAACAGTGCAAAATTGTTATAAGAATTGTTTCATTTCGTGGAATTACTAGAAATTGCCTTATCTTTCACGTAAATATAATTTCCAAGACTTTTGAATTTAGCTTTGGGCCTCAAAGCTAACCAAGGTACGGATACATTATTTAATCATTGGGGAATTTTTCGGATGAACAAAATAAAGATGCAAAGTGGAACTTGGATAGATAAAAAATTGTCCATTATTTCATAAACCACCATTTCAAAAGAATCTAATTGTAGCTTTGGGCCACATAGGCTGTCAGGGATAGGCCTATATGTACAAAAAAACAATTGTGGTATATATACGGTATAATTATGTTTGTGGACTAGAACAACAGTAAATTTTCTGCTCTCCCATCAAATCACAATTCTAAAAAAAATCGAGCTGTAATTTTGAGCCCTATGGTTATTTATACAAAGTGGGGAAAATCAAAACTTACAAATTAGCAGAATAATGCTGCAATTAGGATTAAACTAATCGGAAATTTTTTGCTCTTAAACAAAAACACCATCTTAAAAAAATCGGGTTTTAGGAAAAGGAAGCTTATCTGACTTTGGATAGCCATGGGGCCAAAAGGCATTAATCAAAACCAATCTTTATGACCTCAGTTTTTTTATGCAATAAGTGATTTTTGATCCCGCCCCTGAGATTTTAAGAAGTCGGCACATATACGTATTAGTATATCAAATAATGTAGATACATGATTTACGAAATGTATTAAATTAAATACATTTGAGGCCCATAAATAGTAAGCTGTTCACTTATGCTGTGTTGCGAATTATATGGAAAGTATTACAAAAATTTTTGATCTTACAAAATCTATCAAATTTCTTTTATGTTTATAATTTTTAAATGGTTATATTTTATATTATTATAGTTTATCTCAACTCTATTCTCTTATAGTGATCGTTAATTTAAAGAGTGTACTGTTCACGTTCATTATAGATGGTTTAGAATTGTTAACGTGACATTATTCAGCTTATAGTAAATAAAGCAATTTAGAACAGGTTTAAAGATGGTTTACGTAGCTCATACCCCACAAATACAAAAATGTGTAAGAAAAAACGGCAGCCAAGCTCTTCTTCAAAAGTCTTCGGCTGTGAATGCTGTGAGATATGTTGAAATAGGCTTTTCATTCTTTCTCCCAAGTTTCGCATTGAAAAGAAGTAAGATCATTTCGCCTGTTGACGAGCGCCAAGCCAACGATTTTTGTGGTAAAAAAGTAAAAATTGTTTAAACTCGAAATCATAAAAAAAATGCCTTGGCCATTGTATTTGGTTCATGGCCAAGCAATTGTTTGTTTTTTCCGGGTTTAAAATTTTTACTTTTTTACCACAAAAATTGTTGTCTTGGCGCTCGTCAACAGGCGAAATGGTATTACTTCTTTTCAATGCGAAACAGGGAGAAAGAATGAATAGCTTGGCTTAATTTCTACATCTCAACATCATTCACAGCCGAAGACTTTTGAAGGAAACTTTGGCTGCCGTTTTTTTATTTTTTCAATTTTTTGTATTTGTGGGGATATTACATCTTTTGCTGTTTGTTTCCTATCAAGGCGCGAATGATGGACTTTTAATGATTAAATTTGATAAGTTCAGAGTTGTTCTTTGACATTTTTGGGCCCACGGTTCCCCCAAATTTGCCCCCTTGTGTTTTTTTGGACGCTAGATATTTGTAATGGTTAAGAGCATGTTTAATTCTAAGTTGGCACAAATTACTACGGCCGAGTAATTACGCGTTTTGATTTTCCCCGGTCCCTATTGCCCAGTTTTGGTTCTGAAAGCTAAAGTGATTGCGCATGAGGGACATCCAAGTGTGGTCTAAGTTTCAAAGTTCTAAGATGAACCATTTTCTCCGTAAAGCGTCTTATTCATAAGACCACGGAATTACCAAACTTTTGATAATTTTGATTTTCTCCGGTACCAGTGGCGGAACTAGAGGCGCCCGCAGGGCCCGCAACTGCGGGTGGGCCCAGGCCCGTTTAGGGGCCCCGTTAGAAAAAAAGTTAAAAAAAAGTATTTCATACTGTTTGTAAAATATTGTATTTTTTTTCGTTGCAATAATGACCGTTTTGTGAATCTAGCGGTTTGAAGGTGAAATCTAGCGGATATTTAGGAACTGTTAGCGTCCATAACACAACAACACACAAAAACTACATTATTTTGGTATTGCATTCAGCCCACAACTTTTTTCTAAAACGCACCAAACGCACTCTAAAATCCTGATTTTCAAAATTTTTGCATGCGGCGCTTTTGTTGGGGGCTTCGCCCCCCAAACCCTTCGTACTTGGTACTTATATAATACCCCAGGGATATTTCATAGCCCCCCGAGATGAAAAGCCTGAATACAACACTGAGCCTATGTAGGTGTGAATCTGTTACGGGGTCTCCATAGAAATTTTGCGGGCGGGCGCCCATGAAACGAAGTGCCGCCACTGTCCGGTATCCGTTACCCAATTTTGCTTTCCATATTCAAAAGTAATAAAGAATAAGAGATATCAAAGTGTATTTCACGTTTGAAACTTATCAGTTGTAGCGTTTTCTTCGAATGATAAATTTTTTAAAGTTCAGAGTTGTTTATTGACATTTTTGGGCCCACGGTCTCCCCAAATTTAGTCACTTGTGTTTTGGACGCTAGATATTTATAATAGTTAAGAGCATGTTTAATTTCAAGTTTGTACAAATTACCACGCCTTAGTAATTACGTATTTTGATTATTATCCAAATGTTGATTTTCTCCGGTCTCTGTTACCCGATTTTGGTTTTGAAAGCAAAAGGCACTGCGTCTGAGGTACTTCAAAGTGTGGTCCAAGTTTCAAAGTTCTAAGATTTACCGTTTTCTCTGTAGGCTCAATATAACTCCGCGGAGAATTAGCTAGCTAGCTACACAGCCAGCCGGAAGGATTTCAACGATGTTGAGGCACTTTTTTTTAACACAGAATGGGTTTCGGATCGGGTTGATTTTTTTTTTTTTTTGTAGGTCATGAACCACATATTACGTCATATACCGAGTTTCAAGACTGTCAATTTTTCGGGGCGGCGTGTGCAGATAGCTGAAAACTCCCCAACTCGGGTAGGTGTATACAGAGTCAAGTTAGTCGTCGCCTAAGCAGTCGCGTGCGCTTGGCTGCGGGCGAACGACCGTCGCCCTAGATTGTGCGATGTGGGCAATTTCCCAAGGAATTCTTAAAATGCAGATCAATTTTATTTGTTTTAATGTGAACTTACTTTATCGTAAAGTTTTGATTCATGCTTTGATGATTACGTTAACAAAGTAAATGGAGAACAAAACTTTTTTCCAAATTGAGATTCACTACTGAAGTGGAAATAGTATGTAAAATTGAATTTAAAATTAAGAATATTGCAATGTACATTGAGTGACTTCCTCCGCTATATCTGAGCCACTTCCAAAAGATGGATGGGTAACCAACCAGCCTTTAGTCTGAATGTTCGGGGTGAGTTACAAGTTCGCTCATCCATTAGGAGCAGGCAACATGCCGCTACAAGGGCTGCACTCAATATCACCCTCGAGACGTGCTTTGGCATCATCATAAACCTACCTCACGAACGAACGGAACGGCCTTATTGATTAAATTATTTACCAGCTCATATCGTTGATGAAACGTCTCGGTGGAACCTTCCTTCAGACATTAAAGTATAATCACTTTTCAGCGCATTATGTTTGCCTTTTTGAACTTTTCGTGATTTGACGTTGGCTGGGGAATAATTCTACTACAGGTTGTTCGTAAGCAAGCACAGGGCTACAACTGGGAGTCGTGTACACACACACACACACACACACACACACACACACACACATAAAGACCTTCTGTTTTCCTTTAGTGACCGATAGGGTTTGGGAGGGTTTGTACTCCCAAACCCTAACATTGTTTACTGTATTTTTCTAATTGGTTTTTAGTATCTAGACGGAAAGGAAGAAGCCCATCAGGCTCTTCCTAGTTTATGTTATTCTTTTGTTTCTCATTATATCTTTAAGTCATCATTGTTTTTGAGAAAATATATCCTTTTGGAATCTGTTTTCTCTCCCCTATCGGTTCAATTATAAATAAATAAATAAATAAATAAATAAATAAATAAATAAATAAATAAATAAATAAATAAATAAATAAATAAATAAATAAATAAATAAATAAATAAATAAATAAATAAATAAATAAATAAATAAATAAATAAATAAATAAATAAATAAAAACACACATACACAACACAATCACAAGACATACTTGCCGACCGCACACAGAATTCCTTATACAAGATAGGTTCATTTCATCACAACAACAAATTTGACATTATTATTTTCACATTATATTACTGCATAAAATTAATTTTATACCCACAAAAAACTTTTTAAAAAAATTGTTTTTTATATTTTATTTATTGTATTTATTATTATTGTTGTAATTATTATTATTATTATTATTATTATTATTATTATTATTATTATTATTATTATTATTATTATTATTATTATTATTATTATTATTATTATTGTTATTATTATTATTATTATTATTTTATTGGATGTATTTCATACAAACTCGGTCAAAACCGGAGCTAAAATGTTGTACGGACTTACGTCAAGTACTTCCATGTGTATCTATATTACATACCTACATTATTACTTTGTCTTAACTCTAACTAAAATAAGTCATTTATAATATATATTGTAGATGATGTTTTCTTTCTGCTGTGTACGGTCGTGGCCGATTTCTCGTCGCCATCCTAGCATTTGCTCTTCGGACTATGGGAAACCACGAAAACCATGTCAGGATGGAAGCTGTCTCGGAATCTCGAAGTATCATTCTTAGTTTAGAAATTTACGAACTATTCTACACGTGTTGAGTATTATTGCCTTTTGAGTCTCGATGTAAACATTGGGTGGAAGATCTAGTTGTTTAATGCTTTCATGTAGCTTCTTCGGTATGATGCCATTAGCCGATATCACGTATGGGATTGTATTTACCTTTTTCTGTTTCCACATCTTCTTGATCTCAATTGCAAGTTCACTATACTTGTCAATTTTTTTCTTCCATGTAGTCTCGACGTTGTGGCACATTGGGACAGCAACGTCAATAAGGGTAGTTTCTTGTTTCTTCTTGTCAATTATAATTATATCCGGTCTGTTGTGATGTATAGTTTGGTCTGTTATAACTGTGCGGTCGTAATATAATTTGAAATCTTTGCTATCTAGTACTTTCTCCGGTTTGTATTTGTAGTAAGGTGTGTGTGTATCAATGAGGTTGTACTTGATTGCTAGTTTTTGGTGAATAATGTTAGCTACTTGGTTATGTCTGTAGAGGTAATCCGTTTGACATTGACTGGCACCCGGATATGATGTGTTCGATTGTTTCACCCCTTACACTACATTTTCTACATTGATCGTTTATTGTCGCATCTTGTATAATGTATTTATTATTATTTTTATTATTATTATTATTATTATTATTATTATTATTATTATTATTATTATTTATTATTGAACAGAAATTATAACATTGACGGATGTTCGTCGCGTCGTGGTGGTGAATACTTACATTATTCTGATTTCCCGACGTAGCGTCTCACTGTGGAAGACATTTTCAAGGATTGCTGTCTTTCGTTTTTTGCCTCTGTTGCAAACGTTCACTTTTCTTGATACTGCCAGGATGGCGGTGACGGTCTTGTTGTTGTTGTTGTTGTTATTATTATTATTATTATTATTATTATTATTATTATTATTATTATTATTATTATTATTATTAATTGTATATATAAACAATATACCATTATTATATTGTATTATCCCCAAAGAAAGTTTAAATCTTTATGTGGCCGGCACCTCCACCATTAATGGAGGCTAGAACAAACATGGAAAGGCTAACTTTGATAATGATGCACATAATTAGGGAGGTAAACTCCGTCCTGTGCTTCACTCTTCTATGTGTCCGTCTGCATGTGCGTGTGTCACGTCTCACGATAGAAACTGAATACGACATCCATATGCTCATTAAATTTCATAATGTTTTTGGGAATTCACTATGGATAATTATATATAATATTCTCATTCCAAATTTGTTGCCGAAAGAGGGACAATGGCTCAGGAACACATAATAGGCTATAGAATATCGTTTTTAAAAAACTTTGAATTGATCATTATTTTATTTTTCATTTTATTAGGGCATTTAATTGTTTCATGTACAAATTAAATTAGCTTCGTTCCACAAAACGTTATAACAAGGTTTGACTGTAGTGCAATCGACGAAAAATATGCACGACATATTTTGGTTACACAACAAAATACAATCATTCGGATCAACTCCAGCCCGGATAAGAATACTGACCAAAACAAAACTAAATGAAGTAGGTGCGCGACAATAAAAATTATTTATTAAAAAAGGACATATTTTGAAGACCTGCTGTTGATTTTACAACACCGTATTTGATAAGAGAGAAAACTAATTTATTCACTGCTGACTAACGATTGTTGGGATGACCACAAGGATCCAGCTTAAAATACAATTCAAAAAGAATAATTACCGTGTTGTTAAATGAAAGGTTTTGCAAATAATGGTCGAAGCCTTCAGAATGTATTGATAAAGATAGTTTATTATCTTGACAAGTATCAAACACCACAAACACAAACAACGTGTAGAAACAGATTGGCCGATTTTTTTTATTTTTTATTATTAAGTTCGGTAATGTTGAACATGCAACAGTTCAAGCTCATGTTTACATTTAAAACATATTTTCTTGGAATTGATTTGAAATAGTTAACTGTAAATATTGCTTATTTTATTTTTGAATGACTGCCTATACAATCCGGAATCGTGCAACAGTTTAATAATAAATAATTCGAATGGAACAATTTGATGTCCGATACATTCCGAAACTCTGGTAACGGACATATTTCAATTCAGTCGAATTTCTTTCGGGGAGCATTTTCACGATTTTTTCTAACTAAAAACTATCAAAAATGAAGACTTTAAACGTAAAGAATTTAATAGAAAGGAAAAGGGTAAAAAGTAAAATCCGCGCGATGTTTTATTTAATGAACATTTCACTACGAAAAAAACGAGTTTTTGAGCATTGTAAGTTGATGTGATTTCCCCCAAAAAATGAATAATGCGATTGCAAAAGCATAATTATACTAAAGGTTTTAATTTGTCCACATGTTTTTGGCCAGCGTGTACATCTGTATAGTGTAGGAGGCCTACGCCCCCATGCACACATGCGAGAAACAACAAGGTTTAATTAAGCTTAACCCACAGATAAGGTGCTGACGCTCACAAAGATAAAGTATACGGTGACCATTGTCTGAATATGACCTGTTGTTTTGCTTGTTTATGTTTTAAACACCTGCTTTGATAATTGATACTGATACCACCACCGCTTTCCTTTCAGCCCATCTAGCAAACAAATAACCCGATGACCATCTTAAAAAACAATAGGAAATTCTTGCTCAACTCCCGTTACTTTTCGCCAGACATATCAACAGCATACACTAAAGATTAAACAAAGTTGTCATGTTAATATACCAATAAGCATAATGGTGCATTCCCCGTTCTCTGCAATTTCATTACATAAGTACAGTGCTGTTTTGTCATTTACTCACTAAATGAATAAAACAATTAGTATTACTTTAAACAAACTACGGTACTTGTATCCCATAGCATGAGAGGTCTATTCAATTGACATTACTATCAGTTTGGTATTGTTTTATGATTTATTCTCGCCAAATTAAATGCATTAGTTAATAGTTTTTACTCAAATGTCATTGTTGTTAATTTTTTAATTGTTACAACACAAGGAGACTGGTGGATTACTTGTCCTTCTACTACTCGGAAATTGCCTTGTTTTCTCCATCAAAATTATACAATTCAGTTACAAAGAACGCATAATTTTGTATTATATTATTCATTATTCTATATTAGTCGTTTAATTAATTAGTTTCTACTGCGTTGATATAGCTAAGACTTATTTGTTCAAAACAGAGTATAAGAAACATGGAACTAAAAGAAAAATTATGTTTCAAGATTAGCTTTTTCCAAGTCAAAGTGACAAAGTAACGAGGATTCCACTAACGTCTCAGCTTGCTCAAACTTATCTATTAGTATTTCTGGCAAATTAATTTAATATGCAGTATAGGTAGCTCGTTGGTCTTGTGGTTAGCGTATCTGGAATTGTGGCGTTGATCCGCGGGTGTTCGCACTGACCATACGACTGATTACCATATTTCCTATTAAAAAATATCGATCGTTGGTTGGTTATCGCTCACTCGTCAATTGCGTTGTAGCCTACAGGGTTGGCTTGGTCGCTTTGGTTTACTGTCTCCCACTGTGAATCAGTTATATGACTGAGTGATTGGACTCCAAATTTATTTATTTATTTATTTATTTATTTATTTATTTATTTATTTATTTATTTATTTATTATTATTTATTTATTTTTATTTATTTATTTATTTATTTATTTATTTATTTATTTATTATTATTTATTTATTTATTTATTTATTTATTTATTTATTTATTTATTTATTATATTAATTATTTATTTATTTATTTATTTATATATTTATATGTTTTTGACTTGTATGAACTAAATAAATAAAAAAAGTTTTAAAATAATCCACGAATTCACAAATGACACACTTTTTAGAATATGTGATTAGATTAATGACTTGTGTTTATGAACCGCTTATTTTTGTTTTGTTTGTGAATTCTTGTTTACTAACCAATTGTGTGTACACAAGCTATTTACACAACGATCAAAGAAGCAATATCGGCCAACAGACTATCATCCCGTTAAAAATGTTCTCATCAATCAATCGATCGGTCTTCACAGGACGATTCTTTTGCTGCCAATTAGCTGATTATTAGGACAAAGGCCAGACAAGTAGGCACACATTAACCACAATGAAATACTTCTTTCAAATCTATCTATTTTTTAGCTTTTCTCACCAACATATATCCCCAGGCATAAAGTATTAGTAGGCCTATAAAGCATTTATTTTAAAGTAACACCGTACACCTACTAGTTACATTTTGTCCCCCTAAGTACAAGAGATTTTAAGTGTCCATTTCAGTTTTCGTACAAATCTTCAAATTCCGTTTCTGAGATCACTATCCCTCTAAAATATAATAAATTATCTTAGCAAATTTGATCACATTTTTAACGCGTTGTGGTTGTGGACAATCGTCCTCTTCACTTTCGTTTGGTCATGAGTAGGCTATATCCGCTATAACATTTGCGCTTGCGCATGGACTTTTTCAAACAACCAACACACACCCAATTCAGAATATCAGATGAAACCAACCATCGGTTAATGTAAACCTTTTAGAGAATTATTATTATCGAACGCCTATGTCTATATAATTATACAACATGTTAATATTTCTTAAGATTACACTAAACAAATTGGTAAATGTAAGTCCAAGTCTAAGTTTATTGACTTCGAAGATTCTCTGAAAATTTAATCAACGTCGGAAGAACTATTTGTCTGGTTGAGAGCAAAGTAATCCCTTAAAAATTAAGAATAAAAATACGCATTCACATGACAAATATTTCTATGGTTACACACGATAGAATACACGAAAGTCTGAGCTGAGAGATTTCGGCGGCGGTGTCTCAAATATTTCATAAAGAGCAGATATCGAGCAGATAGGCCATTTGGTAAATGTAGAAGAAACAAAGAAAAACACAGGACATTGAACAGGAGAGTGCCAAAAACCAATCCCGTTATTTTGCCTGAATCGAAAACAATTATTAGAAAATGGATGAACCGATAACAGATTCGTTTACAAACGGAATTTTTTTATTTCGGTTTATTTTAATTGGATGAGCGTAGCGAGCGAAGCGAAGATTCCATTTCACTACACTGGAAAAGAAAAAAAAATCGGGATGTTTTTTTTTGTCTGTTTGTTAACACGATTCCGGCTAAACCGATACTCCAATTGCAATGAAATTTTCTGGAGGCATTCGAAATCTCTGAACTTAGAACTGCCACGTTTTTGAGCGCAATCGAAAAATTATTTCTCATTAAAATCGCAATTTTACGATTTTTTTCGATTTAAAAAAAATTTCATCGACATATAACACCTACATGCTTTATCCGATTGTAGTGATTTTTTCACCGAATCTAATTTTATGAATTAATATATATGTGTGAAATTTGAGCGCAATCGAAAAATAATTTCGTATGAAAATCGCAATTTTACGCTTTTTTTCGTTTTAAAAAACATACGCTCATCCAACAACGCCCATGAAAAAGCGTTTGCGAAGCTTCAAAGTTCATATGTACTTTGTATATTAGGCGAAAAACCGAAGAAATGTTAGGTGTTTTGATGAGCGTAGCGAGCGAAGCGAAGATTCCATTTCACTACACTGGAGAAAAAAAAATCGGGAATGCTTTTTTTCTTCCTGTATTTTTGGCTGTTTGTTAACACGATTCCGACTAAACCAATACTCCAATTAGGATGAAATTTTGTGGAGGACTTCTAAATCTCTGAACTTAGAACTGCCACGTTTTTGAGCGCAATCGAAAAATTATTTCTCATGAAAATCGCAATTTTACGATTTTTTTCGATTTTTTAAATTTCTTCGACTTATAACACCCACATGCTTTATCCGATCGTAATGATTTTTTCACAGAACCTTAATTTTATGAATTAATATATGCGTGTGAAATTTGAGCGCAATCAAACAATTATTTCTTATAATATTTGCAATTTACGATTTAAACAGCGTTTTGCTAAAAATGCTAAGGCTTTTACAATTTTCCCTTTTTTTAAAGTGAAAGGGGTTTTAGATTAAAAAACAATACATCTAAACATTCACCAGACGGATTTTATAATTTTCGTTTTGTTTGATAAATATGATTTTTTTCCTTTGTATTGTTGGAAAATGTAAGTTTTTTGTAACAAATCTATACTATTTCCCATATTTTAACTAAAAGACTATAAATCTCATC
Organism: Sweltsa coloradensis; assembly: GCA_024449915.1. Lineage (NCBI taxonomy): Eukaryota > Metazoa > Arthropoda > Insecta > Plecoptera > Chloroperlidae > Sweltsa > Sweltsa coloradensis. The sequence goes on along the minus strand of JAMZAV010000427.1, from coordinate 82,754 downwards.
AAAAAAGTGTCTGGTGAATTTTACAGAATAAGACTTGTGAACATATTAAAAAACAATTATCCTTTTATCTTAAAAACTGTAGAAGAAGTAGGAAAAAATTTTAGCAAATAGGCCTATGCTAGAATAAAAGTTTTGAGATAATAGCATTTAAAGTTTATTTATGTTGTTTTTTTGGTAAATTTGAGTGTAACATAACCTAAAGTTGCAGTTTATTTATTTTACATGAATTCACTGGGCCTTTATAACCTGTTAATCTAGGCTTCTTTAAAATTGACTAAAATTGTTAGATGAGCGAAGCGAAGACTTCAATTTCACTGAACCCCAAAAAATTTAGCTCGGGTGTTTTTTTGTTTGTTTTGTTTTTGTTTGTTTTTCTGTCTGTTTATTAGCTAACTACCAGGCAAACGGCATATATCCGATCTTGATGAAAATTGGAGGGGACCTCCGAAATCTCTGAACTTATATGTGTATTGTTTTTGGGTACAATCGATGAAATATTTCTCATGAATATCGTACTTTTACGATTTTTTTCGATTTTTAGTGCGATATTTTCGTGCTATTTGGGCCGATTCTGACCAAACGGGTGGGGCTACTACGTTCATATTATACATGGACATTAAGGTTATGGTGATGTAGTACCTTTTGAAAGAAAAAGTTGAAAAAGTTACCCAGAATCCATACAAATGAAGGTTTTAATATGAATTTTTTGAAATGTATAACAATTAACAAGTATAACTATAGAAACTTGACAACAATCACCTACAATGCGTTCATAAAGCAATCTTCGGGCCCACAGATATTTGACATTCAAATTACCCTAGCTATTAGTACTTTATAACAATTATTCTAATTTAACAAAAATGGTTTTGCAATGGAACTTGAAGAAGCAAAGAGATCCCACGCATACTAAAATTTTTTAAAAAAAAAGCTCACCCATCGACGCGACAGGTCTTAAGCGTTTTCCTAGTTATGAATAACACCCTATACAGCCCTAGATTAGGCCTAATATCAGTACCGGTACCGGTAAGCCATTTTACCATGCAAAATAGCATACAGCGCTAAGAAAAAAAAAAATCATTTAATGCTTTTAGCATTATATCAGCATAAAATAAATTTATGTATTCAATAAATAAAAAAGTAAACTTAAAAAACCATTAAAACAATAGTAATGTAAAATCGCTGGTTTTTCATACATTTTCAGTGAAATAACCCGTTAAACAATTACGCTCATCCAACAACGCGCCTGAAAAAGCATTTGCGAAAATATATCATTGTGTATAGGTTTACTTCGTGAATGACAATTAATGCTCAAGTAATACATATTTTTGAGCACCTGACAACATGCACGACGTGTTTAGCTATATGATATTTGATTGTGTATTTGCTGTCATTATACAACATAGGTTGACCAACTAGCAAGACTATATTATAGATGCAACTTTCGGCTTCCTTCCACCTTTTCATGCACATTTTAATACTTCTCTCTCTTACATTACAAACTAAGTAAAGGCTCGGGCGTAAATGGTATTATCTTGTGTACATTCATTTTCATATGTATGTAAATTGTCCATATTTAATTTAATTTAGTTACTATTGGGAAACTGGACAAAATGTAATGTGCTAGCGTGTCCCCATCAGCCGAATTCTAGACACATAGCCCTACAAGAAATTGTTAGCCATTGATACAGAAATGTATATAAACCAAATGAAAATTCACTCATTACTTAAATGTAAAATTATGTAAATTAATAATAAACACAAGGCATTGTATTATGCTTTATAATATGTTAAATATGTGACTAGCTAATACATTTAAATCTCTCATTGAGCTCCAGTAATAACAAGTGAAGTCTACTTTATTGTTGGACTCAGCTTCCTATATGATCAAGGTGCTGTGACACCTAGATCATAAATGACAATTACGAAAGCCGTTTGTGCCAGTTTTCCGTTATGACTATTTTATTACTTATCACTCGTATCACATTTTTTTTGTAATTTTCACTTAAGAATGTGTATTTCTGTGTATTTCTTAATCTATCTTAGTTTCCAATTCAGTACGTTCTTTTATTTTTATTTTTGTTGTTCAATTTCTTCTTATGGTAGGTATTTTGTAGGACTCATGAATAATAGTTTTAAATCGTAAAATACACGATTTCGTTAAAAAAATCACAAACATCGACATTTCAAAAGTATGTTAATAGTATTAGGTAATTATTATTAAAATTAATTAATTATAATAATAGTAATAATTAATTATTTGGGGGATTTCGTCAAGGTAAGTACACAAGCTTATCTTTTCCCGCTACCGTTGGAATTCAAAACTGCCTCCGCGAATATATTGCAAGCAACACTTGGCTGTATATGATATCATTGAGATTGTAGTGTAGCTAGAGACCCCAGGCCAGTGGCTGTTTGTTTGCCGCCGAAACTTGGCTAGTCGGCTAGTAAATTAATTTTCATACGACAGTCGTAGATGAACGCAGTGTGATCGAAGTGCCATGCTTTATGGTAAATAATGATAGCCTACTAGCGGTCTCGAGTATTTTCGGCGATAGACAAAAGGCCTCTTCTGGAGTGGGATCTCTAACGACACAATATACGCAATGACAATAGAGCACGCACTAGTTCTGGCGATTGGCGGCATTATTCCTCCCAATAATCAAGAAGGAAAATAAAATATTGACTACAAGATCGAAGTTGTTTTGATCTCTGATTGACATAGGGTAACCCGCTTATTGAGCCTACGACCGAAGTAGGCTAGCCTATCACGGAACTGGTAAGTGGTAACTTCTGGATTGTTGATGCTCTATAAGATCGGAATGGATCTAAATAAGAAAGATGTGAAGATCGTTGAAATATTATTAGAAGTATACGGTGGCTTGGTCGACTCTGGCGTTCTGTGTTTCAGGTTCAAATCCTAGATTAGGTCCCGACTTAATTCATTCACAAAACCACTGCCCACCACACATAATACTAAAAAAAAAATCACCAAAAAATGTATATAAATATAATTTGAAATCATCATCATTATATTCTTGCTCTGTCCATACGTTGGTTCGTTCCGTTCTCACTACCCTCATATAAACCCGGAGAAAAAAAGTAAGTCAAGATCAAGAAACGTTCAATACTAAACAACTTTTGTGCACATCAATTAATTCTGCTGATTGTTGTACCGGTAGCCTATCAGCCTACCAGAAAGTTATTATTGTTCAGACACCGGAAATACTAAACGCGGGTATACCGTATACGGCGTATACCTTATGAGTTATGCCGAGGTACCCTACCTAGGCCTACGGCTAGGGAGGAGGACGAGTGTTTGGCCCCCCTGATAGGACAAGGACAGGTTTCGAGATCTTTCCTCTTCCGGTTGCACCACCCTAAGCGAACCAACACTCACCAAACTACTTGAACAACATCTACAATGTCTCCCTGGTCCCTGCCTATTTATAATATTATGATTTGTAGACTGTAGTGTAGTATTTACTTGAACGTCTTCAAAGTTTTGCAACGGTGATTGAGACGATAAGGAGATGATGAGCAAAATAAAGATTGACAAATTCTTGTTACTCCTTGTCATTGGCAAACATGCCCAAGCCAAGGTTCGGTCTGGAACGTAAGAGCATTGAGCAATGATTTACAAGAACAACAGTAATCGACCATGTCTGCCAGCATATTACGCTATTTTGTGAATAGGCGGCATATAGGCACAATATTATTAATGTGGATCGAAGGGCTCCGGATATGCTCCGGCTACGCTACTGAAGAGTAGGGTTACTATTTTGTGGATGACCACAAAACAAGTAGTAGGCCTACATGGCTGTAGTTAGATCAGTCACAGCAGATTGAATGTGTAGATAGGTGTGCGTGTTCGTATTAATGTGTTTGGATTCGTCATGTTTCGGTCACGAATAGAGAGATTGCAATTTGCAATTGCAGGCAAACATTCTATTGACAGTGGTTAGTTATTATATGAAAGGCATAACTTAGTAATTGAAAATGAAAGGATCGTAAAATAATTAAGGACGACAATGACATGGAACTTCGTACTTTTGATAGATTCGATTACGTCAATTGAATTTAATAAAATCTAATGGATCCGTGCTTATAAAATATCCCAAATTTATAACACATGCTTTGTGCAATGCCAAGTGGTAGCTCTTGCGTAACGCTTGAGACTCTGATTGAGGAGGTCGCTGATCGATTCCCGCCACTGAGAATCCTGACAGTCCCTTGGGCATCCCTTCACAATCATCCGAAGTCCGAACACTAACCCTTAATTACTTAACTCTGTCGAGTGACGGGACGGGTACCAGACAACAAGACAGTGTCCCTCCCTAGTGTGCGTACCTCGCACTACGCTATGTCACACGGTCCTACAGTCGTTGTGAGTACCGAAAACAACGCAATGCACGGTACAACGTACCCCGCACTACACTACCACGCCGAACAACAACAATGCTCGGAACTACACCTAGTGTACGTACCTTGCACTACACTACCACATAGAACAACAACGTACCTCGCACTACGCTAACCACCGGCACTAGACAGTAGACACACGTAATAAGAATGGCACTGTCTGACTCACAGTCATGCACAGATTGTATTGCAGGCAAGCACTAAGTCTATGCGTCTTCTCCCTAGCCCGAACCGCTCACATCTGCCGTGCTGCTAGCAGCAAGCTGCCTGGCTCTGTTTACATTTAGCCGTGTGTTGTGTATACAAGTACAGGGTGATCAACAACAACCCTTCCTTCCTTCCTTCCTCACCGCCACGTAGCTCCCAAAGAACCGCGAAGGAGGACAGGGGTAGATGACAAACTTACCTCAAACTCGTCCACCCCCTACTTTCACCCACCCCCTCCTCCGACCGAATTGTATCCCCTCCATAGAAAGAAACGGGTGAGAAATCTTCTGTAATATTTTGTTGTGCAGTAGTCACGAATGAGAAGGGGGAATAAATCAATAGTGTAGTGTATTTGTACTGAGGGGCGCGGGGGGAAAGGGAAGAAAGAAGTGGCAGGGGTGCATTTCAATTGTTTACTAGAGTAAAAAAGCTGTCGAAAGTAGACATCGTATGTCTGTCTGTCAACCGGACTACCAAAGAACGAAGTTACCTTGGCGTATCAATCACGTCGCCTATATAGTATATGTCTCGCAGGCGTCCGTAGGGTTTCCGTCGACAGGGTCAGGACCCGACGACGCGTCATCCACAGGCCCAGCCACGGATGGCCAGTGTCTTGGTATCTTTGATTTGATTTGATAAGAAAACAAGAGACTTATGTGTGAACATTTATAACACAAACTAAAGAAAAATGTGCCTCCCCCGACCATCTCGGCAAAAACGGTTGAGTTGGGAGGTCTTAAATGATTTACAATTAAAATTACTTAAAATATGTATGATTTTTATCGGTGACTATCTTACATGTTTGGTATGATTCATTACGAAAACAGTCTCGGACTAAACAACGAATTATTCCAAATGCTTGCTTGTTGATGGAAAATAAAGTTAAACGTAAATAATATTACACTGAATGATATGTTCTTTCTCACCCTCCCACGTATTTAGACCAACGTATATAGGCACTCTAACAGTATCTTGTATATTCAAAAATGTAATTAAAAAATAAAATAAAATAGTGATCTTGCACCTGACTCGTGAGTCATGATCCCTCAGTGTGATTCACATTCACTTTGCTGACAGCCATGCTACATCATCTAGGTGCGCGGAAGCGCACAGGGCCAAGCCACGCGCGGCTCCGCTTCCACTAAGCGTCTATTACCGCACGCCCACATTAGCACTTAACACAAGTGTTGCCGTCTTGCCGACGCGAAACCATGGCAGATAGAAACCTGCAATTTGCTTCAATCGATGGGCTTTTACTATGAGATGACCCATTTCAAGTTTCATCTTGATCTGCTGATGCGTCTAGAAGTTATTGAGACGTTAAGATCGTTCAAAAATACTTTCTTCTTCAGTAAGGTGGCTGGCTGGCTGGCTAGCTAGTTAGCTAAGGAGTAAGGACGTATCAGTTTGTGGGCCCTCAATGGATAATGTTAGAGAAGCCAAAATTTGCACCGATGTCAGTCATCTCAGTGGCCATGTGCTTTACAAACGGTAATTGGATTAGATGACCGGAAGCTTAGATAATGCAAAAATAACAAATTATTTAATTCGTGTTTTGGTAAGAAACGGATTGGCATACTAGTTACAGAATGACGTGTCGGTTTGTTTGTGGGCTCAATGGATAATGTTTGAGAAGCCAAAATTTGCACCGATGTCAGTCATCTCAGTGGCCATTTGCTTTACAAACGGTAATTGGATTAGATGACCGGAAGCTGAGATAATGGAAATATGACAAATTATTTAATTCGTGTTTTGTTGAGAAACGGATTGGCGTGAGCCCCCAATGGGTAAAGTTTTTGAAAAGTTTAAATAACAAAGCTTAAATAATTTGAGCTTTATTTTAATTGACATTTGAGGTGCATGAGTGGTGGTCGAAACAATAAATAGGTATTTTGAGTTATTAATTTATAACTGCGATGCTCAAACCTTCTAATTATCAAAGAGTGAGATTTTATATTTTTGAATCATTGTAATAAAGTAATTTCCTCTACTCGAATGCTAACATCCATACCGTGAACGTTCTAAAAAAATTATTGATATACCATACAAAAATACAAAAACTTGCAAAAAGGGGCCAAGCCGAAAACGATGAAGATACAAGTGGCTCAACTGCATAAAGTGTTGAGATCTAGAAGTGTGGCCAAGACCATTATTTTGTTTAAAATAATTAATATCTTTATTAATTATATAATAAATTAATAATATATCAATATCCATATTATTATCTAACTATAATTACGAAATAAATATATTAACAAAAATAACATTAAACATTAAATAAATTTATTGAAACATTTACATGTGGAAATATCAAAATTAACTGTCGCCATTCAAAATTAAAAGCTTGGTCGATGGATTTGGATTGGTTATGTTTTGGTTGGTCAGTAATGACAACAAGTTGCGATGCTCAAACATTCTAATTATCAAAGAGTGAGATTTTGTATTTTTGAATCATTGTAATAAAGTAATTTCTTCTACTTGAATGCTAACATCCATACCGTGAACGTTCTAAAAAAATTATTGATATACCATACAAAAATGCAAAAACTTGCAAAAAAAAGGGGGCCAAGCCGAAAACGATGAAGATACAAGTGGCTCAACTGCATAAAGTGGTGAGATCTAGAAGTGTGGCCAAGCCCATTATTTTGTTTAAAATAATAAATATATTTATTAATTATATAATAAATTAATAATATATCAATATCCATATTATTATCTAACTATAATTATGAAATAAATATATTAACAAAAATAACATAAAACATTAAATAAATTTATTGAAACATTTACATGTGGAAATATCAAAATTAACTGTCGCCATTCAAAATTAAAAGCTTGGTCGATGGATTTGGATTGGTTATGTTTTGGTTAGTCAATAATGACAACAAGTTAAAAATTCATCGACCAAGCTTTCAATTTTGAATGGCGTCTGTTAATTTTGATATTTCCACATGTAAATGTTTCAATACATTTATTTAATGTTTTATGTTATTTTTTATTTATTTCATAATCATAGTTAGATAATAATATGGATATTGATATATTATTAATATTATATAATAAATACATATATTTATTATTTTAATCAAAATAATTCGGCTTGACCACACTTCTAGATCTCACCACTTTATGCAGTTGAGCCACTTGTATCTTCCTTGTTTTCGGCTTGGCCCCTTTTTTTGCAAGTTTTTGCATTTTTGTATGGTTTGAAAATACAGAAATTACGCTAGTACGTCCATAGTTGATCACACCTTACCACTGTACTGTAAAAACTCATTTACTACGCTCGATGACAGCTGTACCATGACAACTACGATCGATGACTTCTAAACCATGACAACGATGGTCGATGACAGCTGCACGATGATAACGTTGGTCGATGACAGCTGCACGATGATAACGTTGGTCGGTGACAGAAGTACTATGAAAACTACCGATCGATGACATCTTAACCATGACAACGTTGGTCGATGACAGCTGCACGATGATAACGTTGGTCGATGACAGCTGCACGATGATAACGTTGGTCGGTGACAGAAGTACTATGAAAACTACCGATCGATGACATCTAAACCATGACAACGATGGTCGATGACAGATGTACCATGACAACTACGATGCATTACATTTTACATCTGAACCTTGACAACGATGGCCGTCCGCGGTGGCACCTACGATTAGGGCGCGGGTCCGAAGCGTAGGACACTACGAGAACGTGGGTTCGAATCTCGCATAGCGTCGTAAGACATGTTTAATTGTATTGTCATCTATCAGAAGTCATCGTCTCGAATAGCCTTAGAGCATCAATTAATAAAGTCGTTAAGCAACAAAAATCATCATTATCATGACAACGATGATCGATGACAGCTTTACCGTGACAACCACGATCGATATCAGAATCATGACAATCACGAATTACGATCGATGACTTCTAAAGCAGACCGCGTGTAGACTGTAGCTAGCGGTCAACACTGTCTTCGCCTTGGATGTACGTAGTATTTATTGTACGTTCTGCCAAGTAGGGTTGTAAATGGTCTAAGAACGAGCAACGAGCGCCGACAAAATGTGTACTTCGTGCGCTTTGTTGCTGCGTCTATAATACTCTATACTAGCGCGCGTAGTGTGATACGTGAAGTACTTTTATCTGGAGTAATCCCAGTGCTAGCCCCGCTAATAAGATAATAGATTATGCTGGTGGGCGCGTAATCCCGTTTAACATTTATTGCATTTAAATTGACCCCATTTAGTGTTGCTATTTTCTTAACCTCGCCGGTAGATGTTCGCCGTTCCTTTTACTGCCGAGTGTTATTACTTCTCACCGTGGTACGCGGTGGCTCTAAAAAGCCCGATTAGTGCTCTCAATATTAGATCTCATCACTCAAATTAGATGCTATTAGAGAAGAGCTTACCCAATTATTGTGGCCCCGGGGGTACAAGCGCCTCAGGAAGAAGCGAGCCCTGGACGCACGGAACCGCCAGGACTTAGGGGGGTACTCATACTCTCTCCCGGGGAGGAGACTATTCAAAGACATTCTTTTATTGCCCGCACTCACAACGCAAGCCATTACAATATTATATAAAGAACCAACCTGCCCTTCCTCTAATTCCGCCCTCAGAAGCTTTTCTCTAATACGAACATTCCTGTTTATTACTCAACGGCAATTCCACTTGTACACCTAACTGTATTACAAGATTCGAGTGGGGGTAAGAATTCGTATGCAGAGTGCAGCCGGCAACGTAGTGCACAAGATACCATCGCCCCAGTACTACACCCGGTCCACCAGCTCTGTTGGTACTCTTGAAAATACAAACAGAAATAAGCTTGCACTGTCGCACCTCCTGGCCTGCTACCAATAGGTTAAGATGGAAGATATTACAAAACTTTCTAGCTGTCGCTCCCAGCCATCATTTTTTATTATTAAATTTTCATTCGAATATAAGATCATTTCGTTGTCTCAATTCTACTGAGCATGACGACACAGCTCAAAGTTTTCATATTGCATTTCTGCCCGAATAATTTTTTCTTTCAATTGAGTGAATGCAACAATTTTTAATATTGGTCGGCGACTCCGAGTGAGTCTAGTAGTTCGCCCGCCTAATAGCCCCCTCGCCGCTTCCGGCCACCAGTATGGGCTCACTCCAGAGTCGATTAATCATTCATGAGCGCCACTCCATTCCAAGACTCTTCGATGCAATTTTATTACAACTGAGAATTTGGAACGTGATTACAGTTTTTAAGGATTTTGTCTCCGAGAGGCAGGCCCGTAGCGTATCGGATATAAAAATCATTTGCACGACCACGACTCGCGGACAAACTTTATCTGGAGAGCCATCCCCCTTATCCTTCCTCGCGTGTTTACTCAATACACCGCGCCTAGCCTAGCTCTATATCGATCTGCATGGCAGCTTTACAGCATAGTAAATAAGTGCGCCGGAAAAGTGATATGTTCTGCATACAATTTAGGCGATCCGCTTGCGTCATCAGTATTGTCTCGACGGCGCATGCAGTGAATCACCCCTTCTCTTTCCACCCCTCCGCACCCTCCGACAAACTCTCATGGACAGTCTTAAGACAGAAACGCTAAACAAAACAAATCTGCGCAATTACCAACGACTGACCTCTGGTTGTATGCGTTAGGTTGGCAAGGGAAGAAGGTTTTGCCTATCTGTTTGATAATTCACCCTATACAAGTTAGTTGTAACTCGACTAAAAGCATCAGTGCTAAATTTAAATTTCTTCCAAACTTCTTCCTTCCTAGTGTTTTTAAACCGGGAGTGGAGTGAGTAGATCCGATGCCTCATCGAGTATAATACTTATAAACTGTAAAGTCTGGTTATAAAATGACGAGGGAGGGCCCTCACTCGCATCTTCGCAAATACAACTCAGTATGTTTTGTGCGAAACAGAACGCAGTTATTTTCTCTTCTTCTGAATGAAGTTAAAATTTACTCGGCGTACTTTATGCCTTCTCTCCCTTCAATCTCCGCTGTCCTCCGTCTATACGGAAGTTTGCTGAAAGATTTCTCAGCCATGGAATATGAATATCGCGCCAATATGAGCCAGTTGTTAATACATTTGGTTCAATACTCGGAATTACTCATTAAGTTGATAGTTAATTTCAATCAGCAAATGAAGCCATTAAATTAAATGCACTCTCTGTACTGGCAAGCACAAACATTGCAGAACGCGAAATATTGAAGATACACGTTTCAATTTCAAATTTCAAGTCACGGGTATGAGTACTTTTTGGCAAGAAAGGTCCACAATAAATGGTCCATAAAAGTTGTACTATTGGGAGTATGCATGGCGACGAAATGTTAAAGTAATTTTGGTATTTTCAAAATATTATTAATAATTATGATTTGATGTTAATGTTTCAGAGATTTTAGAAAACACATTTTCGTGCCTCACTCAAAGACATAGACAGGAAGGAGTAGGACGCTTTCGGCATATAAGGAAAAGTGTTCATGAAGCTTTCTGCACATTTCCGTTGCAAATTGAACCAGGGACATCCCGGACATGCATTAAATAATATGAAATAAAATTAACATATAAATTTACCGTTGTTCATGACTGTATAAATTTCGAAAGTATAATTGTTGGTTTATTTGGTTATATTATTTGTGACTGATCTATATTTTTGTAATTTACAAGTGAACATTCATTTCCACAGTGTTGACGAACGCGCAACGTGTTCCCAACGGAGAGTGAGATATTCCGAGGATGGAGTGAACTACACACACAGGCCTGTCCGACTTCTTTCAGCCATGTGACCTCGTGGGTCGCAATTTTCTGTTTTCCTACTACGAGTCAAAGATCTTTATAGGGAATATGATTTTTATATCAGCACTTAATTGTTTTTGGCTCTGGCTTTTTGGACTTGGTAAAGAATTGAGTGCTAATCGTGTCAGGATAGTTAATTTGTGCCAGCGTACCGACTCTAATTAATAATTTATTACTTTTTACCACATATTTTACTGCATAGTACTGAGCTAAAAAGAGCATGACAAAATGTTACCTTAAAAGTGACTTTACTTGAAGTTGTTTGATCCTAAAATTTGTGAAAATTTTGCATTTTGGTGAATTTCTTAAATCGGTTTTATCATCTGTAATTGTTGTTTTATAGGTTCTAAAGTTAATTTTTGTTCTTAAGCTACTTACATATACACTCAAACACGCACAAATATGCACCCCAAAAATATGCGAAACTACACATCTGGGTAATCGATATATTTTGCATGAACCACGTACCCAAGTTACAAAAATTAAACGTACAGGAAAGAGACGAATACGTCAATAATAGCCAATATTTTTATCGTCAGATACCTCCAAGGTCACGGGGCATGTAGATAGTTGCAATGTTTGATTTTTGACGATGTCCCCTAACTCAACAAGTATGAAAATTTTCCCGTGGCTATGCTGAACCCAATTCATTTTCTTTTATTCGGGGACTTCATAGCTAATTTGTTTGTTTAACACATATGTTTTTATGTTTAGCGGGTGAATACCTCTTTAAGAGTCTATCCACTAAGTTACAAGAACTAGCTTCAAGTTATTACATATTGGTATACCATCTTATTTTCACATTCTTGATTTAATATTGCATGCACTGATATTATGCGTTTCATCTTCGAACTCTGCTTGGCTTCAACAAAGATGACAAGTACAGTGTTGCTGGTGCCGCTTGAATCTTCAAATCTTCACAGAAACACAAGTTGCATAACTTACAGCCAAGTACAATTTAAAAACCTTTTAGACTCTCAAAGTAATTATATAAAAATGTTGGCCAAGTATAATTTGGTTGAATATAATATTTACCAAAATATGAAATTAATATAAATTGGCTTGTAAGTGATTTTAAGAGTTGGAGCAGACACTATTTTTTTAAATGCATAATTTTGAAATAAAAAACTTGTCTCATTGTCCATTGGGTATTACGTAACAATATATTAATTAGTTATGTTTACAAGAGAAGCATTACGCATACATTGTTTCATAGTACTAAAACGGTGTAAGGTCCGGTTCTTGTAGACACCCATTTAAAAACTTACATTTAGTTGGTTTGCCTACAAGTGCTGACTCTTGAGTGAGCATAGGTCAGCGCCTTGACACGAAGAAACGTCGTTAAAATATCCATTCTCCATAACAAACAACAATGCAGCCGTCCCGAACTGCTACTGCATAACTGCACCTGTACATGTGCACCAATAACAGGAGAGTCAATTTATACTCCCGAGTCCGAGGACGTATAGCGACGATGTTTGTGGAACCTAGCCGGGCAGAGCCAGATGACTACATGTTTGTCAACAACGCTCAGGACCAACAGACTCACGAACAATATCGACAGATAGAAACTAATTTTTCTTTCGGTATTTCTCAGATGAGATCCACGGTGCCTGCAGTATTACAACGCGAGACTGTGTAGGCTACAATTCGCACGTGAGAAACATGACTACAAGAGGGCGCTAAAACGCTCCGTCCTATACGTGTGTCCAAAGGACATCTGTTCGTTCGCCTGATTGGCTTCAGAGTTTATTGCAATTTTGCACAAATGTCAAGGAACTGCAACTCTACAGTGACACTGTTTTAAAAATGGTTTTAGGTGAACGCTACGAAAATAAATTGATTTTTGCCATTTTGGATTTTCTAAAAAAGTCCGGAAATTGACAATTTTCGTGAATTTGTGTCTGGCTGACAAACAAACAATACTGAAAATCTACGACTGTAGGGCTGTCCATGTGTGCTTTGTTGACAACTATGTTACGTTTCATATAATCTAACATCGGCTGCCCTGTCCGAGCGAATAGCATTTATTTGCTAGGTGCCAAATGTGTCCTATTCCCTCTTAAGCAAGGGATCGGGTGAGAGATTTATTGCAAGAGTATGTCCTAGGACTTTCTTAAAAAATGCAATATGTTTTGAAATTTTACTTCAGTACTTTAAAATTCATTCCCAATTAAAAGTTAATCTCATCACGATTTTTTCATTGTTGTTCAGTGACATAGTCATGCACCTTTTACTTATTTAGAGCAGTTACGAATTTACGATTATGCCTAAATATCTAAATATTGCTTACAGATGCGGGATGCCACGCAACAATAGGCATGTCTATATAGGGTGCACTGTGCAATTGATGTGACACAAGAAGGACCGATTATAGTATTGATATTATTGTTTGTCCATGTATTAAATTCCGATTCGCTTAAACACAGAAGAAATCAAAGTTGTTAAGATACAGCTACCCCAATAATTTTTTTCGTAGCACGTCTAAAGTGAGTTTTGAATATGTTGTATCAAGAAAAACTCGGACTAAATTTACACCATTTCTGCGAAACTTACTCGTGGTTTAATAAGTGTTACATTTTCTTTTCGGTGCTTAATTATGTATTGATAAATGATAAAACAAATTCGTTGTCTAAGTGTCTACGGACTGGATGTAGTCAAAAGGTCTGGGCTCTAGTCAGGGCCGTATTACCCAATAGGCCAACTAGGCACGTGCCTAGGGCGCCGCATCTGTATCGCGTCATGTACAAAAACAATATAAAATGAAGTATCACTGACTGGTCCATTACTTTTTCTAAAACGCACGAAACGCACTTTAATTAAAATACGTGGTTTTCAAAAATTACGCCTGCGGCGCTATTGTTGGGGGAGAAACCCCCACCCCCCCCCCCCTCTTTCGGTTTGGTCCCCTTTTCATAAAATTACACTTTGTACGCTTGGTTTCTTACTTGAGTGATATTCCTACCCTGGATCCGCCCAGGCACTGATAAGCTATCTATACTATTGGCATCATCGAGAAGCGAGGCTGCCACAGCCTCGCCGTTGAAGATAATAAAAAATATACACAAGAAGTCGGAAACGTCTTACAAACTTCATACTTAGAAAAATCGCTGAAAAAATTGTTAAATGAATGAGAATGAGGATGCTACATTTTTGTATTCAATAAAGATCCAGGGACGTTGGTAATCACTAATCAGTGATTCTCTAAAAGATAACATTGCCAAACATGGCATGGGGGGGGGGGCAACTCCAAAATTCGTGCCTATGTTGTCATCATAACTTGAAACGGCCCTGGCTCCAGTGCTGTTGTAGTAAAGAGTTTTCACGGTATCAGCATAGGGGTGACCGGTACTCACGTACTATGGGATGGGACAGATGCTCTTTCTGTCATTCTCGCATTTATTTTTAATGTTACATGTTCAAATGTTTTACAAATAAATGCAAATATTAATAAATAAAAAATAAAATAAAATAAAATGTACACATTTTTTGCTAATGTATTCCGATGTGATGTAATGTGCAGTATGATGAGGAGCATACGATTTCGATCTTCTACACAGCTATAATTCATCTGGTGTGACATTGAGACGCTATTGACCGTCTATCCGTCGCCGTCAAGCAGCCCTGCCGGCCCCTGCTTACTTGGTGTGCATTGGTTTCTCGGTACAGACGAGGGTTGCATTAAAATATGCATTTCATCATTGTGGTTTAAACATTTTATTTCGATGATGAATGCTATCAAAACTGGTTTTAATGTATCAGAATAATGTTAGGGTAATTACAATGAGTGTACAGTATCGATTGCGTTTCTTTTCTTTGTGTTGAAAAAGTTGAGTGCTGTTTCCCTGACCTACTTTATTTTCATTTGTTTAGAAATTATGTTGGAGACGAACAGAACTAATCCGTCTCCGCGTCTGCTCTACAGTCTACACTCAACTCAACAGCATCGGCGTGCATGTCCCGGCAAGCGATGCCCAGTTCAGCGGAGATGGGATCACGGCTGGGAAGCGTATCCAAGTTGTTTACTAGCTAAATCCGAACGGTAATGTATCACACGAGTGTTGAGTGGTGGAGGGCCGGTGCCGAGCGAAAACAAGACTAGTATAGTATCGAATCTTAAACACACGAGTGGCGATAAAAACATCAAGGCAATTCATTGTCCATAAAGCGCCATAAATTGTTAGTCCAGCTCCAGCAGCTTCCTTGCAGGCAAATGAGGATTGTTAGCAGCGAGACGAGTAACTCTCCTGAGACCCCATTAGGTTCACCAGGTGGGACTGGGAGTATGGGCCTAAGTGAAACGGAGGGTGCAGATTCATCATCCGTAAATGATTCGGCTCGTCGTGCAGTGACCGCCGTCCGCGATGTGTCGCGTGATAACACTATCTGTGCGCATGGCGAGCCACTAACGTGAGAAATGGCATTGTGTGCTGGTCACTTGCCCAAATCATCATTGGCCATCTAATGGAGTGTGAAGGCGATACTGACCAATGTTTCACTACACACCAATCAACATAGCTGATCCGATGCTTCTCCACCACCAACTTACTCATGTGGCAGAGATGAAGCACAAAATATCACACACAAACATGTTCATTATTGGAAAAACGCGTTGGGATGTTAACCGAAATCTGTCGTACATAAAATCGACGCCCGATAAACGTAAAACGTTAGCACAGTCGTGAATCGTATGGATTGACAATAATCACTCATCTTGAAAACATGGCCTCTCACTTCCACACTCGGAAGATGTGTTCTGTGCCCCCTCCTCCTCCCCCACTAGCGTCGCGACGCCCCTAGCCTAAGCGAGAGCCCTCGGCGCAGCACCCCATCACACTCACATAAACAATGCTATTGTGTTCATTTTAATTTTTACTCTTCCCATTTTGCATGAGTTAGTCTCTCAGTTCACCATCTGTCAACCGAGAGTAAACAAAGACCAAATGGTCCACGGCGCTGCCGCGGCGTCGCTTAGCAACCATGCAATCTGATAAACAACTTGCGTGGAATAATCAATTCTCAACGCCTTCCCTTGTTCCGGGGTAATGGATTATGTAAGGGATTTAACACCATGTTGCGATGACGTCTGTACTATATTTATAGTCTCGAAATTCCGTGTAGGACGGTCGAGTGGTGGGTGCCGAATGGCCAGGGTCCACGGCGCCCCAGGGAAATCAGGTACATAACATTGGCATAATGAGCCCCTCCAAGTGCTACCTGCATGGCCGTTTAGCGATCAGATCCTTCTGCCCTGTGCACATTGATGGCCTGATCACTGACGGTGCACATGCAGAGAGACGGAGGAGGAGAGAGTGCCATCTGGGACACAGGTAAACACAACTGTTTGCTGCCGTCGCGCTCGACTCGTAAACAACATCAGGCAGGATTGACGATCTCATTAAGTTGGGATGTTAACACTAGCATTCCTAGCCCCTCCACCCCCGCCCCTGCACCTCGCAGACGCCAAGTAAAAGACAACCAAACGATTCGCGATCCAACTCCACGTGAAGACGAGGAACGAGAATAATGAGAAAGTGTGAGGCGTAATGAGAAGAGGGGGCGATAAAGCTACAGAAAGATGGTTAGGAAACAAAGTAGCAAACTCTCATTACTAGAGGAAACAAGGAGGGAAACACTCCCAACGTAGCCGAGTCGAGACACAAATACAAAATATTAGTCGCATTAAAACAAACGTGGCAGATTGGGATCCGGGTGCTGCGTTGTTAAGCGTTCTCATAAACTGCGTGGCGAAGTGTTGAGGAGCTGGGAAATGAACGGCCTGAATAACACGGGCGCGGCTGCCTGTATGGCAGGGTATGCATGAGATGAGGGGATGTCCGGCCGCCTTAGGTCCTACCTCTGATCGAAGTGACATCGAGAGCGAGAGGTGCTGTCAGATCCAAACACACTCAAATATCAAGACGTCACCATCATGTCTTCGCGATTGTTTATTCTGCATGGTTGCCGAGTGACTTGACAGATTTTCGAATTGCTTGTTTTATAGCAGTTTTATTGGAATAGCGTCATCACCAGATGAAGATCGACCAGTAAAACTTGTTTTTGTACCAAAGTTTGCCTCGGATTGGTGTACAAAATCCACAAAACTCAAGCTCACTATTATTTACGAGTTGTCTTTCTTTTTCCGTAATAAAATTTGCAAGTATATGATCGCTGGCCTGCATCATAAGGGGCGGCTGGGCATGTGTTGGCACGGGGGGGGGGGGGGGGGGTGTCACAGCACGGTGTATAGCCCAACATCGACACGATGTGATGGAGACAAGTCAACACCTTTCTATCGTAATCCCTTGAGTAGGCGGAGAGCACAGAGTTTGGTGGCAGCGTGTACGGGGAAGCGGTCGGGTTATACACAGCTTCTCTTACTCATTTAAACCAACCGTTTGGATTATCAAGCTTACAGGAAATTGCCATAAAAGAAAACATTATTTCAGAAAGCATATGCTAAAACAGCAATATAAAATAACTAATAATGTGGCCTACATTAATGACACCACGACCACGTACGGTTGGCTTTAGGCCTCAGTGCGCGCGTGCACTTAGAATGCAATTAGCTTGTGGATCCCCTTCCATTAAACCATCATCTAACCATCTGAAGTCTGGTTTGAAGTTTGAACCCAAAGCTTTATGGTCGTGAAACCGATTACGTAACTTGATACGAATAACGAATAGATTACGAGCAGAACAAAATCATAATAATTGCCGCTTCCAATCTCTTACTGGACGTCAATCTGAATCAGTTTATCTTCTTTATATTATTTGAAACTTAGGACTAAAACAGTTGACAGGTACAATCATATGACGGGTGCAGCCAGCAAAGGGAAGCACATCACAAGTCTATCCACCCCAACACACATTATATTATTGTAATATTATTATTATTATTATTATTATTATTATTATTATTATTATTATTATTATTATTATTATTATTATTATTATTATCATAATTATTATTATTAATATTATTATTATATTATATTATAACTTTTTCGTGAAATGTTACCTACGTTATCCTTTAGTTTAAGTCGATTATGGCAAAATAAACACACTTGATTTTTGAGTTGGATGATTTAACTATGTTTGAAGACACTACATTTGCTTGTGTATTTTCTGGACACAAACCACGCTCCAGTAGAGTAGACGCTGTTAAGAGATTTTGTTTTCAATGTCATATGAAACAATCTCGAATTTATTCAATACGTTGATTTACATGGAATAACAAGCAACAATTTCTTCCGACATCGGGAAAACATGATAGGAAATAAGATGGAGGGAACTACGTCGTTTTAAATTGTTGCTATCTATTGTGACCGTGACGACTGCGTCTATATGCCTTCCCTCTAGTAGAGTTTCCCCAAACTTTATGAGACATTTACTATTTTCCAATGGTTGCGTGTGAGGGCTAGCAGTCTCAACACAAACAAATCCCCGGCTCTCAGAGATAGAGGCGGCTTCACTTTAATGTGAAACAGTGAAACTTTCTATTGGCTTGATCCTCAGTCCTCCGGCTCTTCTGGGGATGTTGGGCGCCAACTATCATTGTCTCAACTCCCTATTGATCCCTAGCCGAATGAGCACAAATCACTGCAAATTGGTTGAGTCGCCTCGGTAATGTGTAAAAGCCGAAAGGTTTCTCCTATGGTAAGCTTCGCAACCAATAACGGCAAATCGCTACAAATGTTCCTTGAGGGGTCTTTTGACCAAAGCCAAAACGCTGACTACTATCCCTGCTATCTAATCCAGCCGCGACGCCCTGACCCACATCATACCGCATTTGGCTGCATCCAGGGAGATAAGTCTGTTTAGGTGTCTGGAGCCTATCGGTTCCATGCTTTGTTGCTATTGAAGAGCTCATCGGTCGGTGACTTGGATTACCGCGCGGTCTACTGGCTCTGGCTTGCACGGCGATAGCACTCGCGGGACTCACCACTGCAAGGCGATTAACCCACCCTACAAGATCATCTCGTGGAAAGAGAGCCAATGATAATAACTGACAACTTGAAATGGACAATGAAGGCCCTTTAGTGCGACCAATTTACTCGTAAGCTTTAAGCCCAAGACCTAGAGGAATATAAATAAGAATAACTTGGACTCGTGTGTGTACTATGGAGGGTAAACATAGCTTTTGATTTCTTTGAATGCTAAACGTAAGATCTAATGAGACGCCCAACCCCTGACGCACGATTACCATATCAGCTACACCCACCACTGGCTGGCTTACTACGCCACCCTCCAGCTATAGGCGTCACTGGAAACTACTAAATCACATCAACATGAACAAGGAGCCTTGTACTTAATTAAGACAGTGAGTAAGAGAGACCTTTAAGAAGTCAGCGTCGTTGAGATTTTGATTCTGTTCTTAGACGCCAATAATTTCCACTTTCACCGATTCAACGTCTGTCAACGACAAGTTCTTTCTGGCAGCTTTTGTTTCGTCTAATGGTGTGGCACTACAGATCAGTGTCTTGCCTCGCAAGGTCCTCATCTTACAGAATACTTTACAACTACATTATTTCCGAGTTGCCATTTGCTCCCGCCTCAAATCCGGAAGAACCCATTTTACTCCAATTCTCCGCTTCCCAACACAACTTAAATCCGATAAAATACATACATTTGAAAGTTTGAACCTGCTCGCGTTCGGTTCGGTGAAGTACAGTTGGCAAAGACCACTTGGAAGTAGCAGTCGCTAGGCATTTACCATCGGCTCATTCTTTTATCACCGGGGAAATAACGAACAATATATTCCTTCTTTTCAGGAATCCAATAGTTCCTGTACCCCACCATTCACGGGATGTTTGCATAAATACTCCTGCCTGCGTTTTTTGAACGAACTTTATTTTTCGTATTCGCGGTGTAGTCTTTTGTTTTCTTATGGTCTGTGGTGGGTGACAACATCCGGGGTGACGCGTAGCAAGACTCCCAGCATACACTTAGCGCGCGAACCCGCGCCACAACACATAATAACGAGAACAGAATTTCATAAAACTAGGCAAATCTTTTGTTTGTCGGATTTAACTTATACAGCACGCGCTGGCAATCTTAAAAATATTCTCTTTTAGATCGCGAGGGGCGAGCATTGCGACGTCTCTAGAAAACCAGACACTCACGTGCACAGCAATGAGCTATCGTTAAACATTATTATCTCGTGTGTCATAGAAAGCTTTGATTGTACTTAAAACTGACTTTCTACTTGTAAGCCACGCTCCAGTAAACGCTATAAAAAGATTTGTTTTCAATTTGCACGGCTGAAAAATCTTTTTGTAATTAATCTACCGGTTCGACTGTCTTGCAATTCAATTCACCCGTGCCATAAAAATATCAGAACAACAAAAATATAAAACAATTTCAGCTTGCGTGGTGAAAAGAAATTTTAAATTGTGACAACAAATGATTGACTCGTTAAAAAGCCCGAGTGAGACAAACCCATTGCGAGCGAGGTTTCTTATCATTCATTGGAAGAGGAAAAACAACTTAAAAACGTGTATTGGAAAATGCTTTTTACAGGGGAGTAAATAATATTCGTTTGAATGAATTTCTAAAAATGTTATCGTCAATTATTTCAAATTAAATTACACTGCGGTGTGAATTGCGTTCTATCCTTTGAACAGGGGTAGTCAAAGCTAAGCAGACGTGCTGCACTTAGGCCGAGTATTGATTAGTAATTCAAAGTTTCGCAGATCTACGACAAATACATCAACAATAAGCAAATGGGATTCTTCAATGCATCTAAAATGTAAAGCAGCACTTTTTCTATGTTTCGGATTACTGAAGATTGTGATTATTGTTGAAATAAAATTGAAGGTACCCAGATTTATTGTGGTAAGTACAGTTATTTGTCAATATAAAAGTAGCCTGCCGGTACATTGTAGTCGCCTCGTAGATAAAGAATATGAGTTCATGCATTTGTAAGGTTAAGTCAGATAAAAAGAAAACACATTCACTCAAACTGTTGATTGCCTCATCCCATGGCAGACTTGAAAACACTGGTCCAGCTCGCAATACAACAATACACATCTCATCACGCATGCATTTATTGTTCTCAGCTTCTGCACTATCAACTTATATTTATACTGTTTATGAAACGTATTTTATAACAATTTTGCCAGGCAAATTTGGATAGTTTTTAAAGGACAGTTTTGTTAGACGAATTCGAGCAGGACGTTGTTGGAATTAAAAATATAATGGATCATTTTCTTGATATTTGTTTTCGTGGAGTTGTTTAGAAGCACAATTTGTTTGTGATAGATGGTAAACCAACACAATAAATTATTCTTAATTTGTCTGTTAGTAACTGGCAACAACACACCTGTTTAAGCACACCGCTCATTGTTGGGAATATTGATGTTGAATTGGGCTTCATTATAACACACTATTTACATTTCTATATACTCGGCACCTTCACCAACTACGATAGGCCTACTTAAACAATGGAGAGGAAATAATTATTTTCTTTTTACTTCTTACCCGTGCTTGTTATAATTCTCAATGAGTTAAATTTGCTTCAAAAGTAAGAATACCAGACTAAGAAAATATCTTTGTTTGCGACAACATTTGGGACAGAACTAAGAAAAGTGTAGGTATTAGTTTTGTTCCAGAGGTTTATGTATTTGTTTTTTATAATGTGAGAGAGACGCATGATTTTAAGCTTCGAGAGAATGGCATTTTCAGTCGTCGTTTGTTGATTTCCACACATTTCGGACGTAAACAGGGTTGTTAAGGGGCTATTACCGAAGAAACTTATTTTTTACCAAATAATCTATAGCATCACTCAAATGACCATTTAAAAATGTATTTCTTGTTACTGTGATTTTACACAAATTTTTAAAGTTTTTTGATCCTGCAATATTGTCGAAAATTGGCGTTTTGCGGAATTTCTTAAATCTGCTTTAACTTGTTAATTTTGTGTTCCACCTAGATACTAGAGCATCGTACAAATATATAATGGCCCTTTATAACAAGTAAGCCTGAGTGAAATATATTTTTGGAGTTTAGCGGGTGAGTAACCTTTGCCCTTTATAGGGCAAGAGACATGGGACACCAAATTTTGCTTTCTACCTTAACAATGTGAAATTTGTGATTTTTTAAAGGAATTTTAGAATTTTTTAGATTTTTTCCTTGATCTATTAGGAATAAAATGCTGATTTTGGATTCCAAATTGACATCAAAATTGGAAAAAATCCAAAATTTGATTTGATTTTAAAGTATTAGTGTTTTTTGCATTTTTTTAAATATTCCATTTTTTTATGTTCAAATTGAATCTTCTACAGGCAAACAACCCGGAAATTTGTGTTTTTGAGTGTTTTTATACATATTAGGATTTTTGAACCATTAAAAAAATCCTTCTAATCAATATTTCTACCAATTCCGAACAATACAAAGCAGCTTCTTACCCGGGTTAAAAGTATGATAAACTGGCAGATTCAACAGTGCAGATTTTGAAAAGTGGTGGTAAACTATTATCCAACCAAATACAAAAATTTGTAAAAAAAAAAAAAAACGGCAGCCAAGCTCTCCTTTAAAAGTCTTCGGCTGTGAATGCTGTGAGATATAGAAGTTGAGCCAAGCTTTTTTTTCTTTCTCCCTAGTTTCGCTTTGAAAATAAGTAAGATCATTTCGCCTGTTGACGAGCGCCAAGCCAAAGATTTTTGTGGTAAAAAAGTAAAATTTTAAAACTCGAAATCATAAAAAAAATGGCTTGGCCATTGAATTTGGTTCATAACCAAGAATTTTTTTTATGATTTCGAGTTTAAAAATTTTACTTTTTTACCACAAAAATCGTTGGCTTGGCGCTAGTCAACAGGCGAAATGATCTTACTTATTTTCAAAGCGAAACTAGGGAGAAAGAATAAAAAGCTTAGCTCAACTTCTATATCTCACAGCATTCACAGCCGAAGACGTTTAAAAGAGAGCTTGGCTGCCGTTTTTTTTTTTTACAATTTTTTGTATTATGGTTGGATATTACATCTTTTTTTGTTCGTTTCCTATCATGGTGTGACTGACGGACTTTGAATGAATAAATTTGTTAAGTTCAAAGTTGTTTTTTGACATTTTTGGGCCAACGGCCCCCCCAAAGATACCCCTTGTGTTTTAAGCACTAGATATTTATAATGGCTAAGAGCATGTTTAATTTCAAGCTTGTACAAATTACTACACCTGAGTAATTACGTGTTTTGATTTTGATTTTGATTTTCCCCGGTCCCAATTGCCCGGTTTTGGTTATATGAGGTACATCTGAGTGTGGCCCAAGTTTCAAAGTTCTAAGATGAACCGTTTTCTCAATAAAGCGTATTATTCATAAGAGTACGGAATTACCTACTTTTGATAATTTTGATTTTCTCCGGTACCCGTTACCCAATTTTGCTTTCCATATTCAAAAGTGATAAAGAATGAGAGATTTAAAAATGTATTCCACGTTTGAAACATCTCAGTTGTAGCGTTTTCTTTGAATGATTCATTTCTTAAAGTTCAGATATGTTTTTTGTCATTTTTGGGCCCATGGTCATCCCCAAATTTCGCCCCTTGTGTTTTGGACGCAAGATATTTATAATGGTTAAAAGCATGTTTAATTTCAAGTTTGTACAAATTACCACGCCTTGGTAATTACGCGTTTTGATTATCATCCAAATTTTGATTTTCTTCTGTCCCTGTTACTCGATTTTGGTTTTGAAAGCAAAAGTCACTGCGTCTGAAGTACATCTAAGTGTGGTCCAAGTTTCATAGTTCTAAGATTTACCGTTTTCTCTGTAGGCTAAATTAATCTCCGCGGAGAACTAGCTAGCCAGCCAGCCAGCCACCAGCCAGCCAGCCACCAACCTACCCACCCACCCAGCCACCAGCCAGCCGAAAGGAATTTGACGATGTTGAGAGCCTTTTTTAACACAGAACGAGTTGTCGGATCGGGTTGATTTTTTTTTTGGACCACATACCAGGTTATACACCGAGTTTCAAGATTGTAACTCTTTCGGGGCGGCGTGTGCAGATAGCTGAAAACCCCCCAACTCTCGTAGCTGTATATAGGGCTGGAGTTCGTGTCGCCTAAGCAGTCGCATGCGCTTGTCTGCCGGGCGACGACCGTCGCCCTAAATACCTATACCCTATAAAGGGTTAAGGAATTTAGTGGAAACTGTTTACAAAATTTGAGAGAATCCGTCACCGAGACAACAGAGTACTGTTGCAGCAAACAGAGTTTTGCACGGAAACAGTAACAACGCAGTCGAATAAAAAATTATATATTTGCGTCCCTTTGCTGATAACCTAATTTTATCTTCAGTGGTGTGTCCAAATGAGAACGGATTGAATGATAGACAAGACAATTAAGGCGATTCACTCGGCAATTGTCACAATTACCATATTAATAAGCTCCCCGTTGCAACCCACGCGTTTTAAAGTAGAAACTGATATATGTGGTGGGCTATATTACTTTAGCATAAATTAAAGTCTGTTCAACATCATACTGACAAATCATTCGCATCGCGGCTACCCACAAATTAATTACTAGTAAACGCGAACACATAAATTTATTACCGCCAAAAAAAGTTTCATTCGAAGAAGTTATCGCATAATCACTGGCTCGCTACTACAAATGAATGATGTTATGAGAAGTAGGATATATAATAAAAGTAGTGATGTATTCCTACGTCTCCCTAACATCACCATGTTGCATGCATGTCAGTGAACTATTATTTGGCCAAAAATGCAGAAAATAAATTATTCATTGCGTCATCATTCTTATTATCATTTGACTAACTCATTGCCAGATACTTGTCTGCACTCGTCGAGTGAACGAGGCCTCAACAGTTTCTACGGTTTTCGTATTTTATATAATCTTTAATCAATCTACATGTTACCCTCATGTTGGATTCATTCAACTATGTGATACATAAAGCAGTGGTGTATCCAGGAATTCATAATAGATGTACCGTAGGTTAAGTGGGGGGTCGGGGGGGCTTGCCCACCTAAAACTTTTTCTCCTTCAAGGTCATTTTGGTGACAATCTGTGCGTCCCAATAACCATCGTTGTACACACTTAAATCCTCTTTTTCATCTAAACATTTTCTCCTTGGAGGTCATTTTGGTGAAAATCTGTGCCCAACTTTTTTCTACTAAAATCCGCAAGATCTAAGATGTGGATCTAAGTTATATCCGATTTTTGGGCAGATGGTAATTTTCCTTTAGTACCGCTATAAAACAGTTAAACTGTATTCTCCATTGAAACGATAAAGTGCACTTTCACACTTTTTTTTGCAAAAGGGGGGGGGGGTTGTCTTCCACCCCCTTAGATTCGCCACTGACATACAGATCCGTTGAATAGGCTGCGATTAATAGCATTTCATGAAGTTGTACAAAAACCGTTGAAATACTCAACTTTGTGTAGACTGTAGAATATAATGCCAAGAAAAAGAAAAATTGAATATGGTTGTTTAATTAATTTAATATCTACAATTATGTCACATTATTGTGTTGACTTTTGATGCCAAATAACTTAAACATAGGGCCTAAATAACATCCAGGAATATGTATTTCCATCAGTTGAGAGGCCGGTGAATCGAGTCTCAAGTGAAGTTGGCTCGTGTGTGATCTGATGATGATGGGCTAAGAAGCGAGAGGGCATAGTAATTATCAGTAATACGATGCAAAGAGGCAACTTGACAAAATATAGAGAAGGGTGTTGCCCATGTTGGTTTTGTCTCTTACTAATCTATACTTTTTCTAGAGTAATTTTTGTAACGTTGGAGTTTGGGCACTATATTATTCATCTTCTACATAAGGAATAGGCTAAGCAACGAAGGACCATTTGAGACGATTTAGAAAGGGCCTTTAAAGTCCAAATCGCTACCTTCCCGTGGTTTGGCCTGTGAGTAGGGGAGTAGTGTGTGTATTCCCCAAAACTAAGGGCGAGCTCTGGCCGGTTGGGGTGCGTGTTGCAGAGAGAGCTCTCGCGTAACTTTTTATCACACCTTTCTTCATTCACACAGCCTTACTCATATTTATTTTCTTCTTTCACTTTTTTCGCCTCCATACTTGCCGGCCCTCTCTGCAACGAGCACTCCTCCGTTCCCACCCAGTTTAACCCATCCTATCCAACATCCTCACTCCTTCCCATTAACCCCCCTCGTCTTCCCTTACGTTCCTCCCATTGGAAAGAAGAAAACATGGTGGCAATCCACAATTATGGAAAAAGAAAATTTGGAAGATTTCAATACAATTGACATGGGCACTGATAACTCCACTGTTGAGTGCCCTAAAACAACATTAACTAACTAACTAGAACAAAAATTCCGGGAAAGCTGAATTTTTGCACAGACCTTCCAAAAAGTGTCGTTAATAAAGGGAAAAAAGTCATCAAATGCGGGCTGGCGCGTTGGCTACCATCTTGAAAAATGTCTGCACATATGTGATTGTTTTCGTATATCTTCAAAATGGCGGATGATAGACGAAAAGTTAAATCAGCAAAAATATTTCACTTATAACTTTCTACAAAAATGGTGTCTACCATATTTTTGGGTGGACCATTTTGTGACGTGACCGCTGTCTCTACCGAAAATATGGTCGACACCATTTTGTAGCAAATTGTAAGGGAAATATTTTTGCTGGTAAAACTTACGTCTAACTTCCGCCATTTTGAAGATATACGAAAACAACCACTTGTGTGCAGACATTTTCCAAGATGGCGGCTAACGCTCCAGCCCGGTTTTCGAGGACTTTTTCCCCCGTTATCAAGGAAACTTTCTGGAAGGTCTGTGCCAAAATTCAGCTTGCCCGGAATTTTTGCAGAAAAAAATTCTTCGTTGCTTGGCCTAAGGCTAGTTATTCAGAAGTATATATGACAGTAGGCAAAATACCCAAGTATTCTATAAAGTTAGTTCGGGAAAACGTTTTAAAATAAAGTTTTGTAATAATTCCAAAAACTTGGCTAAGCCCACCCTAGAGCCCACCCCGCCACATTGTTTTGCTTTTGCGCAAGTAAGCATCATGATGTGAGAATGTAAGAATTTAAAACTCGAGTATAATCAAGAAAGATAAGAGTTTATTCAAAGAACGATTCTTTTGACAAACACAACATCAGAAATAAATATGGTTTTGTTTTGTGTTACTTCTCAAATATGAAGTTATTCCAATTTCAACTCAGTTAATTAGAGACACGATTGTGCTCTGTAGAGGTCGGTGTTTGAACGCGAAGCAAGCAATGCGTTTAGTTGGTACTTGGCATGATATGAGTGCTACTCTGGAAGGGGCGAGCAGTATGGAACGAAGGGTCGGGGCTTCGATGCGACAATATCAAAACTGGAGAGAATTAAATTATATTTTATAAGCTATGTCGGCTATAGGCTCTCAAACTTGTAGGCAAATGTAAATTTTAAGTGCTTCAGGATACCTGGAACTGGGACCTAAGTTTTGAATCAAAACGCCAATTTCAAAACTTGGGTCCCAGTAAAAAAAAATTCACACAGGTCGGAAGCAATATTGGAATGAACAAAATACATGCACACGTTTCGGTTATTTACTAATCACTACAAAAATATTGTTGATAAAAACTACAAAAAATGTACTGGAGGAAATTTTGATTATTCTTACGTGTTTTACTGATATGCAAGAATAAGGAACACACGTTGCATGTCATCTAGCAACTGTTTAATGGAATGCCTAATGCTGCTAATGGAGAAAGTACAATAGGGATTACATTAAAGCAGTTATTTTAAAA
This sequence comes from Sweltsa coloradensis, assembly GCA_024449915.1. Classification (NCBI taxonomy): domain Eukaryota; kingdom Metazoa; phylum Arthropoda; class Insecta; order Plecoptera; family Chloroperlidae; genus Sweltsa; species Sweltsa coloradensis. Next base: position 54,625 of record JAMZAV010000427.1, on the reverse strand, counting down.
TCATATTTTATATTATATTATTATATATTTTCATACCTTGATCTTTGAGCATATATGCCTGCTTTAAGGACACCGATGAATTGATATCAATTTTCGATAATATGTTACCCGACCTAGTATCGAACCCATGTTATTCGGCTTTACGTACTGATGCTCTGCCAAATGAGCTAGGGCCACAGCAAACACCTTTTTTCAATTCAAACATTGTGTGTAACTGTGTGATTAGACATTAATTAAAACAATATATTGTGCGGTTTATGCCACGTCTTGAACTTCTTCTTCTTCTTCTTCTTCTTCTTCTTCTTCTTCTTCTTCTTCTTCTTCTTCTTCTTCTTCTTCTTCTTCTTCTTCTTCTTCTTCTTCTTCTTCTTCTTCTTCTTCTTCTTCTTCTTCTTCTTCTTCTTCTTCATCGCATAAACCGTAAAAATATTATTTAAATATAATAAGTCTATCACAAAATGACAGGCCACGGGCGAACGGTTCATTAAAAACATTTGGTAGGTGGCATATATTATGAAAGTATATGAGGTTGTCAGTCTTGTTTGAATAGGCAATATCATTAACTCATTTTCAAATTATTTTGCAGTGAGTGTTTATTAATACAACAAGAATTCTTGACTTCTATAAGGACAAGTTTTGTATTTCCCAGCGTCGAGTAGATGCAGTGTAGCAGTATTGAAAGCTCGACTATTGTGTGCGTGTTGAGAGCTCTTCGTCTGAGTGGTACTGCTGGGAGGGTGTGATACTGATGTCTACCTCATCCCATTCCATCATACAAAGAATCTGACCGTGAGCCTAACTGCATGCTCGGCAACACCCCGACAGCCCACACCCACTCGACTTTCAGTAAATTGCAAGTTTTCATTCATAACTTTTATTTCGAGATGAAGAGAAATCAGTAATTGTGATGCGACCCTCGTATTGTGATTTTCTAAACCCCAGGTTTAAATGAGTTGGATTTAGAGGGGAAATACTAAGTTTTTGTCGGGAACCTTTACTGGTTTGGATTCCAATAGATTCACCATTCAAAAAGGAAAGTTTTTTTATTTTTCAATTGTTTCATAAACGATGGAGGTTTTTTAATATTCCTCTACCGACATACATATGCATTATACATTTTATTCAAATCTGTTTATATCCAGAACTTATACTAGCGAGATTTTTTTAACCTGCAGAAAAAAGATGAAAAAGTGTTATTGTTCGAAGGATTTAACGTGTGCTTGTGGCTCTTTATAAAGCAAATGCTGACCGAAGAGAGCAGGCATCTGAGACTCATTTAGTACAAGGTTATACCAGCAGGGGCGTAGGAACGGGGGGGGGATGGGGGGAAAACTACCCCCCCCCCCCACTTCTTGGCTTGACCGCCCCGGTTGACCGGGGGGGTCAACCGGGGGGGTGTCATTTGCTAACTAATAGCTTGTTGGGTGATTTTTAGGATTTTTACTACAGTCGGGCTTGCAAACAAAAAGGAAGGTTTTTGTTAACATTTTTTAGAAAGATTCAGGACGTAAGAGACGTGATTTGCGAGACTAGATTATATAGCCATCTGATTTTAGACTAATATTCATTATATTTTGTGTGCAGTGTTTTCACTCCCAAGCAGACTGTCGACCGATTTCAGTCAGGTAATCAATCTTCAATGCAATATTGGCTTCAAAATGTAACCCTTATTCATAATTAAAATTCGCCTGAAAACGTGTTTTAGGTCCCCTATTAAGGGCACCTTTTAAAAAAATCTCGCCTAGACGAAAGAGCCTCCGGCGGCTGGGGCTTCGCCCCAGACCCCGGTTTGCCCACCCAACCTAGTAGTAAATTTTAGTGTGACCCCCCCACTAAAAAAATAGTTCCTACGCCACTGTATACCAGTGCATGTAGCGTGTGTTTGTGGCTCTTTATAAAGCAAATGCTGACCGAAGAGAGCAGGCACATGTTCTGGGTTCTACCCCCGGTTGCCTGGGTTAGCCAGTGGCGGCTTTTGACTCCAGTATCAGGTGTGCAATTTCCAAAAGGTAGGTTGCGCGGGATAGCTGGGGTCTGGGGCGAAGCCCCAGCCGCCGTAGGCAAATTCGCCGAAGGTGAATTTTTTTGGGGGGTCTGTTAATTTTAATGGCCTAAAACAAGTTCTAAGGTGAAGTTGTATTCTAAATAACGGTAAAAAAAGCAGCTAAAACAGCCTAATTTTATTAATGCACAAGGTAAGTTCTCACTTTACTTTAACCGGATGTGCAGAACTCTGCTATTGATTCAACTTCTTTTCGTGATGGAGACTTCAGTAGAACAGTCGCGAAATTCGACAGAACTTTTTCTATTTCTTGAGCAAAACGAGTGTTCAATCCTGAAAGGGTGTGATCGATAATTTCTACAAAAGATACTCGTTTTTCTGAAAGAAGATCGTAAGGATTGTATTGTATGTATGTATTGTATAATTGATTGTGTGGATTGATTGTAAAGATTTTTTTTTAAATTCCTGATTGATCAGGTGTGCAATTGTCACACCTTGCACACCGTAAAAGCCGCCACTGGGGTTAGCCCTCCAATCAGCTGTGGCCAGGAAAGCTAAGCCGTGTCTCGCGTAGCAGGAAAATACACACGCAGCTGTAGATAACTGTCGGATAATTCACGGCTTTTTCATCACAATTTAGTTAATTTTGTTATAATGCGCACCGCAGATATAAAGACAGCTTCGTCCGAAATTTGGTTTGAAATGGGGATCGTTTCTCGACTTGCTATAAACAGTTGAGGCTTCATCCGGAATCTGTGAAGCATTATCAGAGGCATTCCTGTGGAAAGCTATTCACAGGGCGCAATACTAGCTTGTAATCCTCCGCAAGAACTGCACGACATAAGACTATAGCATGGAGTCCGCGCCGCGCCTTCCGTGGCCAGTGCTGATAGCTCGCAGAAGAACGCTCGAAATAACATACGCGGCAGAAGCAACGCGTATAAAGCAGGAAATTAGCATCTTCTGGCTTATCCCTGCCTCCACTTCTTATTCGCCCATCCAATAACTCTGCAAGGCGCCTTATTTAAACACAGAACAGAAAGCAGCTCAATTAAAATAAAAATTCCTACGCCAGTTGTTTAGGATGACTTGCTATTTAAATAGCAAAGGAAGGCAGGCAGAACGCTTTGCTGGGGGTGGTGGGGTGGGACTGTTAGGTGGTGGGGGTGGATTACAAGTTGGTTAACGTGTGCGGAATTCGGTTTGACACCAACTATAAAACTAATTTCCGTGTTGCTGTTTCCCCGGCCGCCCATGTAGTCGACCGCGAGTGCAACTGCCATCTCGATACACGGACCCGGCACTCGTAGTCGTCGCACAGAAGGGCGGCGTGCGTGAGGGAAGGGGGCGACTTATTGCTGATTACAATTAGAAAACCTCCAGGATCTTTGAAGTCGAATCGCAACAGACAGATAGATAGCCTCCAATGGTCCCCGTATGTTAATCCCCACCCCCACCCCCATCCCCAACGAGGTAAACCCCGCAACGTGGCTCTTTTTCTGCATGCGCCTACCGTTATTTACTTATTCCGACTCCAAGCCCTGGTTCGTCAGTGAATACGTTTAATTTGTAAATCACAGCGATCATTAATATTTTGTGGAGGTTTCCCCCGATTAAACAGGCTTGTTTTAATTACAAAAGTTCTCAAGCTACGATATGAAAAACGAAAATCACAGGAGCCATGGTTATGCCAGTAGTAGGTTCCCCAGCTAATCATAGGCTAATGCCTCATGTTTACCTTCAGGAAAGATAGCTACTTGGCTGCCACACTACACGCTAACTTCAGCATGCTTCATTTACACGCTCAAGGGGGGGGGGGGGGATATGCCAAATCATACCACTTTCCCAAGCCTTTGTATACAAGCAGACATATTTAATTTACTTCTTGTTTAAGACACGTATTTAAATAATTGCCGAAAACTGTTGTTGGAGAAGGAAGTGAATAAGGAAATGGCATTTTAAAATATTAAGTTCAGGAGGATTTTACCATTTTATTTGATGTTCCACCAGCGGTAACGAACTGGTTGCTGACCCTGTTGTTTCCGATCACCACGGAATGACGGATGTGATTCGAGCACGGTCAAGTGTATACCGAACTTTAATTACGTTTTCTAAAAACAATATTAAATAACTAGAGCTAAATGTAGTTAAAACAACGACACTATAAACTGTCAAAAGACCCATTTGTTTTAAATGACTTTTGCGTCATGTTTATACTCTCATTCCGTAGTCTAAACCTTAGAAGGTAGGTATAGTATTAGAACTTTTACCAATAAAAAAATGCATGGAATTCATATTAAGCGCTTTCATCTAGAGAGTGTTGTATAAAAATAATTACTTCATTTATGCAACGTGTGACTTGATGATATTAGCTTATAAAAAACATTTTTTAGGTCTAATTTTTTACAGTGATTTTATTTGAAAACAAGGATTGGAGAACATAATATGGGACACCACTTACCACCCTCCAGATGTGTTTCTATGTTTTAGTTCTGGTTGTATTAATTCCTCATTATTATTACATGATTACACCCATACTCGAAAAGTTTCATCATTATTGTATTAACTCCATTTTGAGCGTATTTGAAAAAAAATCTAATGAACGTTACATCCCATAAGACTGTCCTGTGTGGCTTTGAGACATGTTCCAACACCCTCCCCTTCCTTGACTCGACCCGTATTAAGTACAACCTCATGTTCATAAGACAGGTCACTAGCTGCTGAAACTTGGCTCTGTAATTCAATCACAAATCTACCTCTCAGCCAGCATCACCAGCGAGGGCATGCATTGTATTCAAGCCCCAGCTCCAGCCACTCCGTATGAACGATCCAAGAAAGTAATTATCATATCTGGGGGATACAGCCAAGACATTTCTTTAGCGATTGACTTGCGAAAATCCTCAAGCCAATTATGCTCTTCCTGACAACTAAAAGAGACGACTTGTAAGGTAGGGGTTGTTGCCGATGAGAAGAAAGAAGAATGAAGCGCCGCATGATTGCACTTCCAGATGTCTAGCAAAATTAGTAAAAATAAATGTTATCTCCAACGACAGAATTCGACAGATAGGGAGACTAAGCATTCAATTGTTTGTCGCTGTCAGTTAACTGTTGTTCACGTTTCACCAGGAAATGTTCCGGCTCGCTGTAAGAATGCTATTCGAATGTTTAGAAGTGACTGCGCTAGTAAGCTATTGTGAAAACAATTAATTATGGAAAACATATTTTTCGACGTACGTAAGGCAACAACTTAATCTAAAATTTGGCTAAATTTAAGTGTGAAAGAGAATGTGTTCCGAGAAGTGTAAACATTGGTGTTGACCTTGAACGAGCAAACAATGCCCAATGTTTGTGTTGACGCCGTCAGCACACACATTCGTCGAGGCTAGTGCACTGCGAGCATTATACCATGGGCTTTCTTGGATGTTCCTTGTCGACTACTCTAGCTAGAGACCCCTTGATTTACTTCTGTCCGCGGACAACCAGAAGTAAATCAAGGGCTAGGCATTGAAGATACCCTCATGTCACATGACTACCACGGAATAGCAATTGGTTGAATCCCACCAATGTGGCGAGGCACGATCCTAAAGCCTTCCTCAAACAGTCTTGAATAACGCATAGTGATCTGTAGATTTCCATCCAAGCAAGCCTACGTCACTTGTTTTTGCGAGTGCGGAGTGCCTCGTGCATGGCTACCGCATGCATGTGTTTTGTACACAACTATCCTCAGGTGATACAGATTCATAACACGAGGAAATGATAATAGGCCTACCACATTAGCAGTGTTGAATTAAGACTTTTCATCCCGGGGGGACTTTTTAAAATCCCGGGGGTGTAACATAGGGCCCAAGTACGGGGGAGTTTGGGGGGCGAAGCCCCCCAACAATTGCCCGCAGGCGAAAATTTTGAAAATTAGGTTTTTAGAGTGCGTTTGGTACATTTAAAAAAAAAGTTGTGGTCTGAACGCAATACCAAAATAATGTAGTTTTTGTGCGTTGTAGACGCTAAAGGTTTTTTTAATATCCGCTAGATTTAGCCTTCAAATTCACAAAACGATCATTTTAGCAACGAAATTAAATACAATATTTTCCAAACAGGGTGAAAAACGTTTTTTTTTACCAATCAAAGCACGACTGTGTAAAATTCGCCTAAAAGGAAGCAAGTATCAGTGTTTAGCCTATAATGTACACGGAAAACTGCGTTGACCCCTCCTTTTACAGGATGCCTACGCATTTGTTACCTGATAATAGTGTTTTCGTATCGAAAAGTACACTGACCATTTACCCAACATACTTGTCTATATTAGTCCTGCAAGCGCATATCCTCTCAAGGCGCGACTGCGAGCCAACATACAAAAGAAGAAATAATTGGGAATTCCCTAAACAAGAATTGATTGGATATTGCTTAACGTCTCATATTTGTGCAACTAGGCTAATCGAGACGAAGGGAGGGACGTAAGGGATGACGCGGGGGGACAAGGGGTGGACAGGCCTGTGCTGGTCAGAACCAGCCACAAGCATATGGGGAGGGCAAAGGTTCCCCCACGTCGTGGTCGTCTCCGTCTGTGTCATCCGTCCTTGTTGTCATTGTCGTCGCCGTCGGGGAGGTAGTCAAAGGGAAGGGGAAAGTTCCCCGACGACGACCCAGAGCTCGCACATTAGTTTCAGGGAGATAAACTCCCCTAATCACAGGCCAAACCACGAGAAGGTTGCGAGTTGGAATTTGATGTCGGAGCCTTTCGAATTACCATACAATTCACAAATCTAGTTCTTGGCCTCATGAGTTGCCCACACGTTTTTCGTGGTGTCTGCCTATTAGATTACAGTTACAAACATAAACCTTAGGGCCTAACAACCTTCAAAGCGATATGTTCGTGCCTTTTCAAAAACGGCAAAGTGACATTTAAAAAATGGAGGAATATATAGTGCATGTAGTTAATTTATTCCCGGGGGGGCAAATGACATTTTCCGGGGGGGGGGGGGGCTTTGCCCCCCCGGGATCATAGCTGAATTCAACACTGCACATTAAGTCACTTTTCTTTCCGTCCGACCGTGTTCTTGCCTCTCAATAAAAACCGGACACGACGTCCGATTGGCATAAGTTCTTTTGTTGGGATTGTTCTACAACAAGGATGACACAAAATATTTTTGGTGACCCTCGGGGTGATAAGCCCCGAGGGTACCTCCGGTCGAACAATTAATGAACTCTTAATGTTCATACTAAAATTAATGTGACTGCAAACTGTGCAAAACAATATAACTTTCTCGCATGTGAGATTTCTTCCGGCTGCTAGGAAAAACGTGTCACAGAGTTAGTCTCTTTTGCCGTCGTGTGAGTTGTAAATATGATCATTTCAGCGATTAAATGTGACTTGCGAGGTGAAAACTACTTGTTATGTGTATTTTTAATAAGCTCATGGTTACTTTGTATTTGGTTTAATTAATGTTGCTAATACCACAGACAAGCCGTTTAAACTGCCTTTTGTGGTTTCTTATACATGAATAAAATGTATTATATAAGTCTGTTGGACTGTTAGTATCCCACTGAACGTGTCCACTGGGTACTGTCCATGCATTTAGAGTTGCCGGCAGTGGAAACTGAAAAGTGAATCGCAAAGACGCAAACCTCACGACGATTTGAGTGTGTTATAGTGCCACAGCCATAGAAGTCAAGTCATTTACAAATTACAAGCGAACACTTTTACGAAAATAACATACATATACCCTGGAAATGAAGATAGCGGCCCCCCAAGAATCGTAAAACTATTAGGGTCCCTCACCCCTTAGGATGCAGCTATACTTAATTTGAATACTTAACATACATATAAATGTGCAATTCAATACTTTTTATTTTCTAACCACGACTCTGAGTGATTCATCTGTGCGTTTGAGGTTGAAGAAGTGTTTCGCCAACTTAGATGTGTGGCTTTCAACGATATAATGCGCTATTAACTAAGTCATAAATACCCCGTAAATCCCTCAACAAATTGCAGGGAGATAGTATGATGATACCTTCCCTTCCCTAGCTCCCTCCGCGTTCAAAGGAAATCAAACGGGCGAAACAATCACAAAACGTAAAATATTCGCTCTTTTGATTACAATGGTTGTGTATACTTCTCGGAGTAACGCACGTCTAATAGTGATAGTCATCATTGCAAAAGTCGGCTACTTTTTATTTACTATTCCAAATAATGAAAAAGGAAGCTAGCCGAAAAGTACGCGAGGCAAGTAAATATACATTTTTTTACTAATTCGCTAATTATTGCATTATTAATTTTCAAGTGTTTACCTTTAAGCCTATTTTAACACGGAATTTTACTTTGTCTAGTCTGGAAATTGAAGAATTGAAATTGAATTGAATAAAATACACCGGTGCAACGCCGAGAGCATAATTAGAAACCAATTATCGGTTGTAACGTTTAACAATACTTTGATCAGATTTTTACCAGTTGTGACAAGACATGAGAAACTTCGTTGGTAGAACATGGTGTCTTTTTCCTTAAAAGTAGCCCTACGAGAAAAATAACCCGCCGTTCATTTTCTAATGAAACTTTCGATGAACGGACGCCTGACTTTTATCTTTTGAGTCGAACAAAGCTATATCTTTTAAAAAACCTCTATTGGCATGAATGTTATACTTTGGTTGCAGTGCATTTTCACAGAACGCATCCCTCTTTTCGCAGAATGATGAAAAGAAACAAAAATAATAATACTTTTTAGTTTTGAAAATCATTAACAAACGAACACGTTGGACCCTCTAGGAACTAGTATTTGAATATGATTTCAAATATTTTATTTTATATTGCCACCAACAACAGAGCTACCTCTACAAGTGCGATGTAGGCATTACATAAAATTAACTAAATTCTAAAGCACAAAAATAAAATAAAAGTAAAATAGTTATTCGCAAGTTAGTACAAAACGCGCAGTTTCTACTTTGTAATTTTGCTGGTGGTAGGCTTCTTTTTAAAGAGTTCCTGGAATATATTTTGACCTACAATGTAATACAGCCGTCGTATATTTAAACAATACCAATGTATTACCCTTGATTTCTAGATTTGATTAGTCGGGAAACACTACCGTAGGTGTAATTGTTATTATTTACTACAATTCAGAAATTATAAAAAAGTCCGCCCCAACCGGGAATCGAACCACGGATCTCCCGCATTCCAGACAAGCGTCTTAACCACTAGACCATCAGGACGGGTACATTTTAAGCTCTGAATTGTAGTTGCATTATACTTGAGTTATTCTTTGCAATAAGCGTAATTCAATGGAATCCGTGACATTCAAAAATCGTTTTTTGTGTGACTGTTGTAGGGTTCACCGTACACATCACTTGTACCTGGTGTGATCCACTTTAGGTGAACAATTAGAATATAAGGGGAAAAGGTAATACTGGAGGGAATGCCTTGTTGGTGGTCGGCTTCGAATTTGTGACTTCTCGAATCAGAGCACAAACCTCTGTCAGTATTTGTGATTTCAAGTGACAGGAGTTACAATATTTCACTATGGTCAGTATAGAGGGGAACTAAAAAGCACGACTCGAGTTGTTGTACCAAACCATCAGATAGGCAAAGATTAAGTGCGTTGCGAAATCAGAACTTTTCAAGTATGGTCCGACTTGGAAAGTCAATTAATTGTACAAAAAGAAAATACATTAACGTTGAAACATTACCAACGCAATCTGCAGGTAAACATATTATGTATGTGAGTGTGGGCTAGTAATCCAATGTATATTTTTGGTCGTGAGCTAAATTATTATTTTTGAATTTAGAACAATGCATGCATACATGCATTATTTTTGGTTGGCATTGCCCTTGAACAAGGATGATACCGAATATTTTTGGTAACTCTGGGGGTTAGATAATGATGTTTAGCCCCCCGGACTGTGTGAATATTCATGTGCCCGGCACCTCCACCATTTATTTCAAACGTGCATCACATTTCAGTCTGTCTGTCGTCCGTCCGTCCGTCCGTCCGTGCGTGCGTGCGTGCGTGCGTGCGTTGCGTGCGTGCGTGCGTGCGTGTCACGATAAAAATCGAACACGACACCCGATTGACATGCATTATTTTTGGTTGGCATTGCCCTTGAACAAGGATGATACCGAATATTTTTGGTAACTCTGGGGGTTAGATAATGATGTTTAGCCCCCCGGACTGTGTGAATATTCATGTGCCCGGCACCTCCACCATAAGCGAGGAACCGCATAAAGTTTGAATATCATGTGTACTTGGTTTATCTACCATTATAACTCTTGGGCTATATAACAAGAGATCCGTGCTTGTTACATGTGTTATTAAAAATCACCCAAAACGTCGAGATAATAATATTGTATTTCATTCAAAAAAAATAACAGTATCGCGGCACTTATTTCCGGCCACGTACACGAATGTTTACTAATAGTATATGTATTGTACTGATGTAAACCAGAGGTATTTTGACATTTTGTTATACGAAACTGATAAACTTCGCGTTTTCACTTGTCAAAGTGACAATAATTTAATAAAATAAGGAAAATAACCTGGTTATTTCTGTCGCTTTTCAGTCTATCAAATTAAGCTGATGGATGGCGCATTGACCAAACTCAACATGCTATAATAACGTCCATCAAATATATACAGTCTCAGAGGTACGTCTACTGGTCACAATGTTTTAAAATTATGTAATTAAGGCTAAATGCAAAATATACACTATTGACACGATTCACAATCTAGAGTGTATGAAATGACGGAAGGTATTATATTACGAATGTACCATCTTCACGTAGAATGTCCAAAGTGAACCGGGGATATATACTATAAACATGGCGGAAAACTTGTAGGCTCTCTTATGTGGATTACGACGGCATTAAAAATTTACCTCCAATGACGTTTGTAAGACGAAATCTAGAGACATTATAATATACTTCAACAATACGAAACGAAAATTAAAATTCATTTTGGCACCAATAGTCTTGCTTTTTACTTCATCGAACAGCGTAAATTAGACAGTGGTCGAATGAATACCTACAAGTGTGAATAAATTAGCTTATTTGATTTTCTAGAGTTTTTCGAGGGTAATTTTCAGAAATACTAGAACAAAACTACAAAAATCTTTTCTTGTAAGATAAATATAATCAATGGATTTTGTAACATTTTACAAAAACAAATGTGTCCAATAACCTGGCTCCCCAAATTCAACCTCCACAACCCAAGGTATAGTATCATATATATATACATGTGTACAATTTCGATACATTTTTGCACCACAACATCTAGTTTTAAACCACCAAGTTAATAGTGGCGCTTTTGAATTTAAAGTGAACATACCCACATTTATACAACATTTATGCACCTTTCTGCACCCGATTTTATTATTTTTTCAGCCCGTCACCTGCGAAGACATTCGCGCTCAAAGTGACTCTGGGCTCTAAATTAACAGCTGTTTATGCACTATCAAAATTCAAATTTCGGATTTTTTCACTCCTATGTATCATAGAACTAAAGAAAATACGCAAATATTCGAATAAAATCGTGTAAAAAGGGGAGAGTTCCGTGCATTTATAAAGAGCAATGGCGCTTTTCGGTTTCGATTGACATTTTAACAACAAAACTTGAATAATATGTGAAACAGTTCCAATGAAATCCCAACCCTGAGTACGCTCTGTCAATTGTCCTTAAAAACCAATGTAACGATGCAATTAACTGTGGCTTGATCACCCCAGGGCCTAGAGTAGCACTAGCAGGAAGACACGGCACCATATAGCTAGGCCAGGATGCAATTGCAAATAATACGAAGGTCGTGCGTGAGTCGTATCTCGTATGTAATAGAGCTGAAGATTGAGCTGGAGACGATTGGCTGTTTCCCGTCACGTGACGAGCGATCATCAGGCAGGTATAGCCTGCTAAGTGTAAACAACACAGCGGAGCGAAACTAGCCGCGTCATACTACACTAACAAATGAAAAGGACTTTTAAAAACTAATAAACCATTCCAATAATATTCATTATAATGTATTACACTTGTGGGACACCCGTCCAATAATAATAATAATAATAATAATAATAATAATAATAATAATAATAATAATAATAATAATAATAATAATAATAATGATAATAATAATAATAATAATAATAATAATAATAATAATAATAATAATAATAATAATAATATTAAAAAATCATAATCATCGTCGTCGTCGTCGTCGTCGTCATCACAACAACAACAACAACAACAACAACAAATTATTATGAATGATAATAATAATAATATACATACATATATTTTTGATTGAAGCTAACACTAATTGATAACAATATCTGCATACATTTAATCCCACTAAGACAAAAAAAAAATAGTAATAATAATAATAATAATAATAATAATAATAATAATAATAACAATAATAATAACAATAATAATAACAATAATAATAATAAATAATAATAAAAATAATAATAATAATCATCGTCATCGTCATTGTCGTCAACATTATCATTATCATCCTTCATCATCATCATTATCACAACAACAACAATAACAACAACAACAATAACAATTAATAATAATAATAACAACAACAACAACAACAACAATAATAATAATAATAATAATAATAATAATAATTTTTTTTTTTTTTTTTTTTAATTTATTGAAGCAAAAAAAACTAAATTGGAACAATATTCACATACATTTCCTCCCACTAAGCCAAATGGCTCATCAGTGGGTTACATAATTATTAATGCTATTAATATAATAATAATAATAATAATAATAATAATAATAATAATAATATAATAATAATAATAATAATAATAATAATAATAATAATAATAATAATAATAATAATAATAATAATGATAATGATGATGACAATAATAATAATGATAATAACAATTACAAGAATGAAGGACTGAAGGCTTTCGCGACCAGCAATAGTATTATGTGGTTTTCGGGGCACACACAGGCACAATTCTCATATTATCGTTACAATTATAATTCTAAAAGAATTACAACTATCTAAATAATATAAATAGTTGCACACTAAAAATCACTCAATTACTTTAAAATGAACCCAGAAGACCTATTTCAAAGTGCCAAGTAATATTAACTTGAATTGTAATCCATTAGTTCCATACAAACTAACAACAAAATACATACTTGAAATATTGATACTATATACAAATATATTATATTAGTACAGACTACGTAATATTATAATAAACTTTCCCGTACTAGCAACACAAACAATTGCAAAACTAGTTCTTTGTGAAACAACGATAATAAATACGAAACTTGGAGTTATTAACAGAACAATACCTGCATAGTTCAGTATAAGAAGGTCACAATAACTATTCATAAGTCCAAGTACATGTTTTTACCGTGCATTTACAAATGATACCTTATAAATCCTCTCAACAGCATATTTGACACAAATAACTTTTTTTTACAAATAGCTTATAGTAATAATTTGTCTGTAATATCGGTTCTAAAGGCGCAAGAGGCAATTCCATACCTATTGTTAAAAAGTACAAAATGATCACTTTTCACAAAACAAACGTAGCCTACCTTTATCAGCCTACAAGTAAACCTGAGAAAGAAATAATTTAGTACACGCTGTTTTGGATGTAAGAAATATATTTCCAGTGTTGCGTGCAACGTTTCAAATCGCAAGGGCTTTCCAAACAATAAGTATTTGTATATAACTATTGTCGAACACGTATTTCCTCTCAGCATAGAAGCACATTCTGACACATTCGTAAGCTTTGTTCAAACGCTTTTTCTCGACGGACAGTAAATACCTTAAATGCAATAATTTTGTTTTAAATGCACCAATAGAGGCTAATTGTAACAGGTATAGATAGCTACGACTCTACGAATATGTTCCAGTGCTACACGGTGGGAAATGAGCCGTTAATTTAACGCTAACGCCAGTGTGTTTACGGTTGTTTCTTTAGAACAGGATGGTGTCGGCTCAGACTCGGAGCCGATTCGTTCAATATGAATGATAAGGTCAAGCGAGGTAATAATACTTCCAACCCTCTTACACCCACCAGTGAGTGTGTATCAATGATCTCGTGTCTATTCGTTTTTATACATATTAGTTCACTGAGTGATTACTGATTACAAAGGGCTTACAACTTTGGCAGCACGAAGTTTACTATATACCCACAAATTAATGTAAAACTCGTGTTTCTATAGTTTCGTTCTTCCAGTTCGCTTATGGAAAGAAAAACGAGTACGAAGCAATTTCATTTTTCAATTTATAGCACTTTTATTATTTACTTGCACTTAACCTCCATCTACTTTTTACACTGCAAAAAATTCGTGCAAGGTACAGGTTTCTTACATATTACTTTAAAAATTATGTCATGACACTTGTTTAATTAATGTATGTCTATATATTTGGATGAGCGAAGCAAAGACTTCAATTTCACTGCGACCCCCCAAAAAATTTAGCTCGGGTGATTTTATAAACCTTTTTTCATTTTTTCTTCTTTTTCTTTTTTGTTTGTATTTTTGTGTTTGTTCGCGCTCTACCGGGCAAACGGCACATGTAATCTTGATGAAAATTTAAAGGGACCTTCGAAATCTTGCCACGTTTTTGGGTACAATTGATCATATATTTCTTGATTATCGTACTTTTACGATTTTTTTCGATCTTTAATGAGATATTTCCGTGATATTTGGGCCGATAATCAACCATGAAAGCTCATCCATCAACGCGACTGGAAAAAGCGTTAACGAAGCGGCCTAGTATATTTAACTTACACCACATCTACAACAGAAATCGCTAGTTTCACGTACGGTTGTTTTAGAATTGGAAGCGCATACTTTTTGTCATTAATCTACCGACAACGCAATGATATTTTCTACAAAGCTTTGCCCGGTTTTTGGACTAATTTTGTTTTCGTTTCGTAATCAAGAAGATTACAATTATTTTTAGCTCATTTCTACAAAGAAGGCCGCTTCCCACTTCCGCATATTTAAATAAATAACAATCCACACTCATTTGAAGTAAGCTCTTTATAGAATATAATGTTGTTGTCAACCAAACTAAATATCATTTTATATTCACTTGCATTTAAGTGGGATCGCACTTGAGTCAACGGTTTGAGGCGAATTTTTCACGGCAACAAAAACTTCCAACCTCCGAGCCGAGTAAATTAAGCCTCTAAATTAATAAAGGGAGCATTATGAAGGATTTTCGTAGAAATAAAAAAAAAAAAAACATAAATAAACAAGAAGATTTACGTCGTTCTTTGAGCAAGTAAATTAATCACAGGTTTCTAGCATCGCTCATCAAAGCACGGGAAGCTACCCCGTGGTCGGTCCACAGCAGCCAACAAAATCAATGAACACTTTTTCGCGGACGTTATCGAAGAAATTTTTAACCTTAAATAAACATCAACTTATTGATTCTCGGCGCATGCATTGTTCTAAATAAATCCGTGCGCTAAGTCGTGAGTGTCCGGCTGGCGGCGGGCGGCGGGCGGCGGGTGCGCCGCGCCGCGCCGGGACCGCCGCCCGCCGCCCGCCCGATAATAGTTTCTTGCAATTAGAGGCGGCAAGAAGCTTCCTGCTACCAATATACATCTTAGCAGAAGGCAATTTAGATAAGGTTAATCGGCCACTATACACATGCACGTGGTAATATCTGTGATCCGCCCCTAGTGCTTAACCTAGGCCACCTAAGACGACTTGGCCTGTAATTACATTGAGAATAGGGTGATTCCCTAATCTTCACGATATTGGTACTAGCTCTCGTATGCTATTGTTGAAAATCGGGAGCAACGTTAAGAGGGATTTGCCATGAATAGTTTATAGAGCCGCGATCAAAACTCACCAATATTACACCGAGTGCCGTTGCACACAGAACAACCGCGCTGGTAGCGCAGATATCATTATGAGATGGGATGCAGTGATTACCAGAGGAAACAATAACTAAACTCATCACATACAAGGTATCACTTTCACGATTCCGAGTATGTGTGAACTCTTGTATCGAATTGTCCGAACGTTCATATGTACAACTCTAAACATGAATCTGGGGCTAGTGCTAAACTTTACATTCTATTTTGCCACAATAATATTTTGTAGGGGCTATCCATTGTCCAAGTACACAAATAACCATTTTCAATACAAACAGTAGGGCATAATAACACACAAGGGCTTTTTTCTACTCAATATTGTTTAAAATATATTTATTGATATATATTAAATTAGAGTAATTTTATAATTAAATAAGTCAATACTTCGTTTTTAAAAGCAATATTAAAAATTATTAGTGCATATCCTTCGTTTAACTGTTACACTCACGGCTATATTTAAGTCTCATTTATTTCGTCCGTATTTTGGTAACGGCCATGAACGTTCGTAAAACAATGCCAAATAAAACGCATCGTTCATAAGAGCAGCTCTCAAAAGTTGATAATTGCATACGAATTCCCACGTAATTTCGAATGAGTTGTCATCCACGTTCTTTTTTAAAATGCCGCGATTATATTTGGTCTGTCCGTAGACATCGTTAGGTCGGAGAAGCTATCACAAGTATTATAACTCGTGCACAGTATACAGCTGCACATAAGACCATTCATCACGAAGACAGGTATGGCCTACGCGTCTACCGACACTGTTCAGTGTCTATGATTTTAAATTACGTGCACATTTATGTTTGCAACAATAAGAATAACAGAATTGCTCGAAATTTATTCAAAACAATTGTTTATAACGTAATTTGTTCGGTATCGAGGAATTATCCTAAAATACGACGAATACTTGTTACTCACCCTAACATTAAAATGGTACTGGTCGTTTTAATGACTTACAAGTTATTAAAAGCTAAAAATAACATGATTTTCCAATCTAGATGTTATTATATTGTACAGATGTTCGCCCTACGCAAGGGTGTCTGCATGTCGTACCGGTGTCTGCGAGAATGGACGGCGTTCGGTCGTGCAGCTATTGGATTAGGACGCTCAGTTATAACTACGTTTCCAAATTGAAAGTAATAAACTGGATCGTGCGTATAGACCCATAGAACACGATGCGTGTGCGTAGGCGAGACATCATACGTTTACATAACTGCTCTACTATAGTAGCACAACGCAAGTAACAATTATACAATAGTGCCATAAATTATATTTAAAATCATTATTGTATTTATTACTGAAATAAAACATAACTAATAGAAAATAGACCAGGAACAAATAAGTAGGCCTTACATGAATTCAAAGCACAAATTCTCATTGCAAACTATTTTTTGGGTTAATGGGTAAAGGGTTTTCAAAATACGTGTTTAAAATATAATAATTTTCTAATAATTATTACTGTAACATGGAGGAATAATATTTCAATTTCAATTAACAAAAATGTGCCACTATTAACGGTAACGTTGACGTATTTGCTATTAGCAAGTAGGCCTATAGAATATTGTTTTGTACTTTCTACAAAAATCAGATTAAAGGTATTTCAGTTTTACCTAACGCGTTCATACGTTACTTCATTATCGCACAGCGTAGATTACGATAAGAAAAGTACATTTTCTCAAAATAACACGGCCAACGCGTACAACACATTTTCTTATGATACGCTGTCAATAATTTATCTGTCTTTTGAATAAACTATGCAGGAGTTAAATTATTACTTCGCAAAATGTTCACAACAGATATATAATTACAAATGACAAGAATGTAGGGTGAGGGTGTCTGCGGAGTGTTCCCGCGTGTTCCCCGCGGCCGTCGGAGAGACGACCGTAGCGGTAGGTGCTGGCTGCTGGGTGCTGGTTGGCGACTGGCGAGTGTGCCCTGAGTTCGGCTCGTGCGGTGGTTCCCAACACTTCGCACAACCATTTCAATACTATAATAAACATGTTTCGGTTTTCACGGAGATCTAGCTCGACCAGCGCAAAACTCTCTATGAAATAAGTGTTATTACAAATTATCGAGTACTTATACGTGTAAGTCATTCTTCGACGAAAAGATTCCATCGGTTGGCTAAAACTTGACGGGTCTAATCATTATTGAAATATTCAAGTGTGAAACGAGCTTTTTAACAAGACATCGTACTTTTAGTATTACTATATTCAAGACAATGCTGGTATAACTTGTTAGGCAAGGATATAGAACATCTTAGTTTTTACTATAATACCGCATATTTGATACACAAATTTTAAAAAATTACAAAAACATCCATTCTTCCACCTTTAACTGGCTTAAATGAGAACATTATTATAATGTTATTGAACCAAATAAATGTCAGGTGTATATATATATATGTATAACGACTGTAAAAAAACTTATTATTTTAGAAACCAAATAATATGTTCTTCAATCTTCAAGTCGTAACGAAAGATATACGGTTTCATCTTCTTCTTATTTATATAGCTTAGTGTATTTTACTTTGCAAATAAGTTTTTTTAACTAAATAGGATTGTCGTGAAATAAATCAATAAATACATTATAAGTGTAGTCCACATATTTAAGTCAAAAGATAAAAACATAGTTAAAATTTATGTTTTCTACGCAACTATTGTATGAATTAATTTTCCAATTTATATCTTGGGCCAATAGTTCGTATATTCAGATGACGTGTCCCCATACTTAACAAAATTAAAACAATTATAATAAGAAACCCACTTTCTCCGCATTTGAGTCCTAATGTGTTTGGGATGTTTGAACATACTTCAGCTAAAAGAGGACCGTTTTCATACTTGTAATATTCAAACGGTATTCATATATGTTGCTACATTAATTCCGGCATGAAAGTATCCTCTTTTTATTATGGGAATGAGATGTTAAAACATATTTGTCTCAAACAAAATAACGTACTTCTAATTTTTAAGATTCAAATGTTTTTTCAACTTTTTTAAAGCTTATTATTGTAAGAGTGTTATTTCTAAACAGTTTGCTGCATAAAAAATGCTGGAAATATAGTTTGATTGTGAGTAAGAGAGTAGGTGTAGTTGGTGATAAGAAAGTGAAAATGTATATCAGGAACATTGGAGTGGAGGAATCCATGGCTCAACGAATATTTCTGAGTTTCATTAAGAGTAAACATGCATTGATTTTTAAGTGGTTTACAGTATTTTTGTAAAGGTTGTTGGGTACTATACTATAGATTCAACATTATAAATTAATTTCTAATTGTATTTATTGTCCTTTGTAAAGCAGTTCTTGTAACTGAAAAGGATTTTGTTTGTACATGACAAAAATACAACTGCAATAACACTAACAAACACTAATGCTACTAATACTAACACCTCCACAACAACGAAAACAATAACAACTGTCGTGTAAGATCATAGTTGATTCATCTTACAGCATTCGCTCTTCGGACTGAGGGAAACCACGAAAGAAAACCAGGTTAGGATGAAAGCTGTGTAGAGATCCCAAAGTACCGGAGTCTTACTTTTAGTTCAAATAAAAACTTGCAAAGAGTTGAGGAGCCTTTAGAGAAGGAGCTACACCACATATAAAAAAATAAGTTTAGCAACAGTAGTTAAAACTGCTATATCTTAATTTGTGTATGATTAAAAAGATATATAAATATATATATATATATATTTGAAGGTTTTCGTGGCCGATAAACGACGACGAAAAACGTAAAGACGGACATGTATCGACTTTCTTGTTTCTTTGCAACACAAGCTTTGCAATGCTTTCATTGAATGGTATTAATTCGTCATGTGTGCAGTGATTTCTTTTGTTGACTTTTATTGTTTTTTCTCTCCAGTTTTGTTCTGTATTTATCAATGTAATGTAGTTTTCGTTTTTTATATTTAAAGTTGTATTGGCCCTGAGGATGATGGGTGAAATCTCATCGAAACGTCGGCCCAATGAAAATATTCGTGGCATTGAAACCGAAAAACCGATTACATTAATATATATATATATATATATATATATATATATATTATAATCTCGAAAAAAAGTAAATCATACAACAATTAAGACAGCAGTTTTAATTACTGAAACCTTGCTAAACTTTTTTATTTGGCGTAGGCTTTATGTGGCGTTCTCTCATAGGCCCCTCAGTTGGCTGTACAAGTTTTGAGAATAAACGCCTTATGTGTCCCAATGTACGTGTTATGTTGAAGATCTAGTTGGTAAATATTGTCATGAAGCTTTCGAGGAATATTGCCTGTCTTTAGTAGTTACCTTTCTTTGTTTCACACTTTCTTGATCTCAATTGCAATTTCCCTAAGGTTGTAAATGTTTTGTTCCGAGCAGTCTCGACGTGACGACACATTGGGACAAGTTTCTTGTCGACTATTATTATGCCTGGTCTAGTGTGATATGTTCTTTGGTCACCGGGTATAAGGTATAAGGTTGCGTCTATATTGACGTGATGGATTCTGATATAGCCTGGCATATATGGGATCAGTGTAATAGGTTGAAAAATATATATGCTACTTACTCTCTCCGTTAATCGATCACCTAATTAATTTAGCTTCAAAAGAGGGCATTGCGAGAACCAACTGCAAAATGGTGACCATATGCTCTTTGAAAATTATACACCCATCGCATTACTGGACTTGGAAAAAATAGTGGGTCGATGCATTGCATACAAATTAACTTCAAATCTTGAAAATTAAATCATTAATACAGATCAAAATGTGTTTCAAACAGGTAAAAGCACTTAAAAGAGCGCTTTCAAATTTTGATGTCTAAAATTGAAAGACAACATTCACGTCTAAGCCATATTAATATTATATATATATATATATTAAGAAAGGATTTGATACATTAAACCATGATAAAATTAGCAATGATTTGAAAATATTATTATACGTGCTAAATTGCTGAACTGTTTAAATATCACCTTCAAAGTAGAATTATTGTGGTTAAAATGGGGTATTCTTATAGGTAGGGTATGAGAAGATCAGATACTGTCGTGGCTCAAAACTCAATTTTGAGATCAATTTCATATTTGATGGATGTAAACGAGATTTGCAAATATATTAAGCACATACGTTCAATTAATATTCGCTGATGATTCGGGTCTGAATTCTAATCACACAATTCTAATAAATTAAAGAAGAAAACATGAACTGTTATTCTAGATGTGTCGTGTTGTGTTCCGGACTGATTTCCCTTTTAATGAATTTGTTCGGATAGCATAATAAGTCATACAAAATAAATGTTTGCATACTAAATATAGTGCAATCTGTGCTCATCATAAAATACAAATTTAAAACATATATTTTGCCTTTTACTACGTCCTTGCATGCCGTATTTCATTAGCGCAATGTATAATTTCTTAATGTTGAATATAATGGCGGAACGTTTTGCAGAAAAGAATGTTAAGACTCATTATCAAATACAATAACTACCCGAACTTAAATATTATTATCATGATCGTTGCATACATTGCTGCATCTTACACATATTAGTGCTGTATCACATTCGGCTTTTGCTAAAATAATATTTTGGTGACACCAACAAAGATTATGTAATGCGCATCCATACAATACAAGACTAGCGTCAAACTACAGTAATGCCAATGTATTTAACTATGTGAATAAATATAGCGCAATAGATATATTGGTTGTTCTTATCCACTTTTTTAATCAACTACCAGAACAGATGGAAAATTACAATCTTAAAACTCGGTTAAGAAGTAACTTAAAATGTACTTACTTTTCTCCATTGCGCTACTTTAATGCTAAAGCTAAGATATTTTGTAGTGTTGGTAATATTTGTGTAGTGCTGTGGCTCTTAGAGTTAGTTAAGTGATAATTATATTGATCAGTTAGTCTATGTTTCTGTATTTAGTACGCCTCTTGAACAAGTCTAATATATGTTCATAGTTATAGTTAGGCTCTTGAACAAGTCAATTATATGTTTCTAGTTTTACTCATTGGTTTTACTTAGCCTCATGAACAAGGTCTAATTTATGTTTATAGATTTGGTTCGCCTTTTGAACAATTAGTCACATTAAACCTGTGGCTTTCAGTTCGGCTTGTCAGCGGTCAAACCGGTTTCTAAGGGAGGTTCTCTAGGTTAACGTAGCCTCAGGCGCTGACAAGCCGAACTGAAAGGAATTTTTTATGTTTCTAGTTTTAATTGCATTGTTAAAGCCATTATTGTTTCAGGTCAAGTATTTATATTATACTATAATAATAATAATAATAATAATAATAATAATAATAATAATAATAATAATAATAATAATAATAATAATAATAATAATAATAATAATAATAATAATAATAATGACTTATTTTAGTAAGAGTTAAGACAAAGTAATAATGTATCCAATAGGTACACATGGAAGTACTTGACTTAAGTTTGTACAACATGTTAGCTCTGGTTTTAACCGAGTTTGTATGAAATACATCCAATAAAATAATAATAGGCCTAATAATAATAATAATAATAATAATAATAATAATAATAATAATAATAATAATAATAATAATAATAATAATAATAATAATAATAATAATAATAATAATAATAATAATAATAATAATAATAATAATCTTGTTGTTGTGGAGTTACGTTTCGCGTTAGGGTTAGCCAATCAGAGCTCAAGTTAAATTTAGTATTGCCACTTTCAAAACATGATTTTTACAGATTAATGCTTAAATATGACCAATCATAAAGGTTATATGGAATTTGTTTGATTGATTTTTGTTTGCTTGTTTGTTTGTTTGTTTGTTTGTTTGTTTGTTTGTTTGATTGTTTGTTTGTTTGTTTATAATTATTGTATCTTGAAACCTTTTGTATATCCGGTTGTTTTAAAAATTATTCCACAGGCAAACCGTATATGTTACTTTGTGGAGAAGGAAGTTAATTTATTATTGTATTGTAAAGGACAAAAATGTAATATTTACTATTAATAATACAAAAATATTACAATAAAGTGTATTGTTAATTTGATACCCTGAATAATGGAACATTAAAATGTGCGTTATAGGCGATTATTTTGTCGCGCAGTGCACGGTGGTGAGTAACAAACATTATTCACGATCTCCCGAGTAGAGTTGTCACTTGAAAATGTCATCCTCAGTGACGACGCTAGCTATTCACCACTGAGATGAGTTAAAATAACCCATAAAACTTAATTTTTCTACATTATCAGGTCACGAAAGCATAAAACACTATCATTATATTCTTAAAAAAGCTATCTTCAAATTATTCACACTCCGCGATACATTGACGAGAAGCAAGTTACGGCTTGTAATGTTTACTACTACGTCTGTTGTTTCCTAAAAAACAATATTGTTTCATCGGCAAACCTTCTAGCCGATATGCAATTATTTCCGCTCTACCAGACATTCTCTAATAATCATTCTAATAATTCTAATAATCATCATATTTTATCATTTAAACAACTAGAAAGAAAATAGAAGTATTAAAAGCACTTGGGATATTAAATGTTTTTTATATGTGTTACTATGAACTCTTCGAACTATAGAACGAAAATGTATTAGCCAAGTTTAAATATTACAAACGTCCATATAAATTCTAAGACATAACAACTTGTGAAATGAAGAAGATTGCTGGCCCGAAATCGTATTCTTCGCATGCAAAACAACTACGAAGTAAAACAAGATTTTAGCGTACCGTTTTTCATTAGAATTTTACTAGGCGTTGTGAGCATGTAACTCCGGTAATAGGTATATGCAATCCATGGTGAAAAACAACTTCGAATTAAACAATATAGTAATTATTATTACACCGTTTCGTTTACTCGGCCACACACGCAAGGTAGGTGTCTTTGATCCAACCAACAATAGCTTGTATTAGTTTTAATTACCTGTGAAGAAATCAAACGTTACGTTACATCTAATAAAAGTGTTGTCGCAAAGATTATTTGAAACTGATTTAAGTGATTGGTTTTGAAGATTAGAAGCAGTTTTATTGGCGATGTGGCTTTATTTTTCATCTGGTGAAGAAAGTCATAAACAAGCAACAGCAAGTTGTTGAGAATAACAAAGGTACAGCACTACAAATAACAAGTAGTCCTACCGCAACACCACGCGCGGTATAGCGACGTTCAATATACAAATGTTGGCTGTAACAATATTAAACCCCTGATTACATACCCATACGAAATAGAATACATTCAAAAATTACAATGCAAAAAAATAGCTAACGACAACAAAAAATAGAAAATAGTATTACAATAACAATTTGCGTTTGGCTTAAACTTTAAATGATCTCTTATCATTCAATGATAGCGTTGTTTAATTCATAAATCGTGGCAATTGGTAGTAGTATTGAGAATGTCTATCATTACATAAATTCAAATATTACTTCTAAAATATTAATATGATCAGTTGAACCACAGATAAGTGTTATGTTATTTGCGGTACAACCAAGAATTAAGGTGAACCTACATGCAAAGTAAAGGTACAAAGTAAAATGTGTGTTCAATTTTGGACTCTAATCGTACAAACACGTTTGATAATTTGTTGTACTTGTCATGTGAGGAATAGGCTTAGTAGTTAATTCTATTCTTCGTCAAATTTTTAGGCTTGGACTTCATTAATTTAACCTTGGATTTGGAACAATTTGAGTATTTCTACTAGTGTTAGTCATAAACAATTAAACCAACACAGTTATAGCGATGCCGATATAAACAAAAACACTGAAAAAATATTTCTTCTTGATGACAAAATAAAATAAATTGATTACAAAACGTTTAATGTATAATAATAATAATAATAATAATAATAATAATAATAATAATAATAATAATAATAATAATAATAATAATAATAATAATAATTATTATTATAATAATTTTTTTTTTTTTTTTTAATTCATTAATCACATATGTGTACATTTTTTATATGCTTCGGTCCACAAAGCCTTAAAGTAAGGCTTGTCTGTGGTTTAAACCACAACAATGTGTACATTTCATACAAACGGTATTGTGCGAAGTTATTACAACAATAACAAAGAAAAATAGAACAAACTCAGTGGAACACCGTCCTGTATAACAAAACAAACTTTAAAAAAAAAAAAAAAATTGAATATTGAATATAAAA
Organism: Sweltsa coloradensis; assembly: GCA_024449915.1. Classification (NCBI taxonomy): domain Eukaryota; kingdom Metazoa; phylum Arthropoda; class Insecta; order Plecoptera; family Chloroperlidae; genus Sweltsa; species Sweltsa coloradensis. The sequence goes on along the minus strand of JAMZAV010000427.1, from coordinate 29,640 downwards.
ATATTATACTTGAGGTAACACAAAAAGCAACACAGTATTAGATGAATAAATTTACATACTTGCACCAAGTATCTAAATATTTCAAGACTCCTCCAAAAAAAAAAACAAACAGACTTGTCATTCGTAATCAAATTTTAAAGCAAACCAACAGGATAATAATAATAATAATAATAATAATAATAATAATAATAATAATAATAATAATAATAACAACGACAACAACAACAACAATAACCAAAATAATGATAATGACAATAATCATACTAATACTACTCCCTACTACTACTACTACTACTACTACTACTACTACTACTACTACTACTACTACTACTACATCTTCTACAACTACTACTAATAATAATGATGATAATAATAATAATAATAATAATAATAATAATAATAATAATAATAATAATAATAATAATAATAATAATAATAATAATAATAATAATAATAATAATAATAATAATAATAATAATAATAATAAATGTGTATTTATTGTAATACGTTATCTGCCCTCGTTGATTGCTTATACAAGTATAAGTAATTAAATGCGGACAATTTATGTTCTTATACAAAGGTTTGAAACACAAAAATACCACTAAAAGATCGCGATAACGAACTGTAATTAAATGAACATAAACATGGCTAAGCGAAAATGGTTTCACATAGCAACCATTACACTAGAGTAGCCTACTTACATTTTTAATGTGAAAGCCTTCGAACTTGAGCATAACAATTTTGATAAAATATGAAAATTTTACAATATTTTAAATTAAAATCAAGTTATAATTATGTATTGACAATACTCCCGAGGGCTTGACACGTGATGAGAAATCCACTGATTATGTTTTTACCTCCTTTAAAAACCTAGAAATTTTACATGGATATTTGAAATATTTAGTATTTGAAAACACCATGCAACCTCACAAAATAAATCGCACAAACTAATCAGTCCTTGTCAATAATGAAAACAAATTTAGTGCATAATAAAATCAATCCCAATAATACACTGATAATATTAGCCAGCTAGGAATGCAAGTACAGAGGTCGAGTAATGAAACTACAGCTCAATCAACAACGGTTATTACTCACTATTGTTTCCGCTCTTGTTCAACTGTGTTTGTTACCTAAACTAGAACTTCCGAGTACCGGTGTACTACCTACCTTATACCTATGAACCAATGCTCTTAATTATATTTAGTACAATTAATAAAAATCACGAATGATGCAAAAAAAGGCCATTATTAAAAGTTACCGTGACCGATGTGATTCGATGACAGACAGGGGAGGAGCCCTGGGTTCGAGTCTAGGATGTGTTCTTAGAGGTCGCCTAGCATGACGTCACAGCCTTGCAAGCTAATCGGAGAAGTCGTGTGCCCCTCCCCCCTCCACCCCTTGCCCCCCCTTGCCGCCGCGGGCCCACAAAAAGACAGAGATGAGTTACCTGTACTGGGCGCCAACGTGGCTCAAGCATGGTCTCGTCGGCTAACTCGTCGGGTGGTGCTGGCTTGTTGGGCTGTCGCTGTGTCGTGCTTGGTGAGGTTGTTGGTTGTGTGTGTTGGCGTGTTGTGCGATGCGATGGGAAGGCAGGCGCGCGAACCAGCCAGCCCCCGTAGCCTCCGAGAGCCGTGCTCGGGAGTCGGCGCACACGACTCACTCCTCAGTCTCCGTTCAAGTCCTCCGCCACGGCGGTCCTAATGTCACAACAACGTACCATACCGCGGCGCCCGCTGATTGCTGAATGCTGAGCAGTCCGTGTACCGTACGTACTAGCCGACACTAGTTGTTTACTCGCCTTCCCTTCGTCCCACTGATCAATACGGCACACCACTGTTTGCTATCAGACTGAAACATACATGCTTAGCGAGCACCCGAGATGCAGGCTAAAATAAACAGGTCCATGCCTCCCCCTAAACAAACTGTGTTATGATGGGTCCGGCCTCCCTTGCTTGCGCGACTCGAGACCATTGCCACTTGCCACTTGCCACTTACACGTCAAACAAAAGAGGGGAGATTCATTAATTATACTATCTTAAAGGTCTGAATCGTAAAGTTTTGAAAAGTTTTATTTACGTCTTCAATTCATTTCACTTGAAATGCTTGGCTCGGCGAATGCTAGAGACCCGAGCATTTTCACGTCACTGCACGCCAATTTTATTATTTTTTATTGTTTTGCACTCATTCGACTTTTAAAAAAGTTTTCTTTCGAGGTGCTTAGAACACAGAAAAAGAAAATAAATGGGAAAGCTTGGAGCGCAGGGGCTGTCCTCGATGCAATGAGAAGGTGATCCGCGCCAACCAGCATTTCATATTCAAGATGGAGTTCCTTGGAGCTGAGTCAACACGGCCTTTCAACAACAATATAGGCTTCGAGAAAAACCAACATTATCATGTCAGCCTGTTTTGGCCGACTGTTCCTAGCAACGACAATATTTAATTTCCAGGCCTTTAGAGTGGATCTCGCTAGTCGCTGCTAACAAGGTTTTGCGCGATTGTTTTTTCTTGGCAGCTCTTGTTTATGACAATGGTGGATGCGAATCTTCCTGTGGTGACCGAAGCCACGCTAGCAGCAGAATGAACCTCGCTATTTTGTGAGTAAACAGTGGCTTCCTGGAAACGTGGCCTCTGTCCACACCCCAGCATAAACACAGCTCGAAAAAGCATTACAAATAAACTCTACTTTAATGCAAATTCCGCCCGTCTTCAATGGGAGAGCTCGAGCCGAGTCCGAACGAGCGCTCCGGACCACGCACGCACACACACACGCACACGCACACGCACACGCAGGTACGTCACCCAGTCAGTGTCGAAACTCTTCACTTTCTCCAACAACCCACGATGTATATTTGGCGTACTATAATAATTCTTCTGGCTGTATTTTTAGTTGGTTCTGCCACGTCGAATGCAAGGGAGGCGAGCAAGAGAATGGGAAGAGGAAAGATCTCATTATAGTCGACAACTAGCCAAATATTTTGTTTGGGTAGAATTATTTAGCCAAGTGTTTATTCAATCTGAAACACTGCGGCAAAATGTGAAATTATTTCTCTCGTTCACGGAGGGAATAGAGCGGGGTAAAAGTCAGCTGCGCTAGGGATGCTGCAGGCAGAACACAAGAGGAGGGATATGCAATAAAACTTACAAGTTTAATTACAGACTTATTTCCTTAAGGTCCCTCGAGCATAGAGCTCTAGTTTTGGGTTGGGTGCCTCCGCTTGGTCACATGGCCGGACGGATATGCCATTGTCCTCTAGCTCTGCGGAAGAATGGGGCACGGAGGAAGAAAAAGCTTACCAAAACGCCGTTAAAACATTTCACATAACTGCCATCCTTTTATGATGTTCAGCATAGGCCTACAGGAAAACACCATTTGTTTTATAGATGAAGAGGCTATATTTATAACTGGCGATAAAAGGTGTCACATCTATTTCAAAGTTTGGCATTACAATGCTGCTTGTTTCTTAAGGGGGGAGCTAAAAACTCGCCTGGCTCTACATGGTAAGCCGCTTCCACGAGCTTTTTAAAAGAGGCTATACATATTGGTTGTCAGGGTTTTATTTCTTTCAAGAGCGGTATTTTTTCTTCCGGTGTCCAGTTCTCTCGGAGTCGGGCAGCGTCCAACCCATACTCGGCGCCTCCACCAAACCAACCCGTCCTTGTTATTGTACGTGCCCGACTGACCGACACATTGTTTGCACAATCCACACCTGTATTGACGTTATTTTTTCTTATTCGTTTTATTTTTATTTATTTGTATTTTATATTTTGTGTATATTATTCTATATTTATTTATATTTTTATACTTAATTTCCTGCCCGCACAGCCTAATTCCAGTTTATCTTTTATTTTATTTTATATCCTGAATAAATGTTTATATATTTTTATTATCACCTTAATTATGTAATTTTCTTTCTCTTTTTTGTATGCATTTTTCAATATCTTGATGATCAGCTCTATAGTACGTTACATAGAGGAAACGGGGAACATCAACTCTCCATCTTCTTTGCCATCAGACCAGCGCAGAAAGTTAATTAATTTAATTGATTTAAACCGTATGCGATAACTGCAGTTTTCTAACCAGTCTAGAGGATGTCTCAAACACTATTCGCCGCAAGCCATGCTCAAAATACAACAAATACAAACGTTAAATGAATAATTATTTAAATTAATATTTTAACAAAATATCTATACTGAGCGAAAGAATGTAACTGCAATATTCTCAATAAATAAGTACACACTAAAAATCACAAATATCTATAAACATCAGAGTTTACCTGAATTAACATAATGGCAATTGATAAAATAGCGCTTTAAGGAACATTTGACTGTTCAACACTTTCTATTCGAAACCTCAGGCGAAAAAAAATGAATTCAAGAACGCACTCAAATTGTTTATCAGCCCTGTGAAACAAAATTGCAATTTTGTCTGGAATACAACTCAATGTTTCTAATCATAATTTCACTGTTGCCTATACGGATATAAGAACCATTATTTAACAATCAATCTTGTTACTCTATCTGAACATTATTCCCAAATAAAACAAAAAGTGTGATATTGAATCTATAGAGTAGGCCTATTTTAGCAAGAAATGTGTACTTTGGCCTCAAGTTACTGTCACTAAGAACGCGTATGCATGCTCGGCATCAAGTATCGCCTCTTATAGGAAATATATACCTAAATAAACCACTGTGTACCATTTATATGGCAAATAATTCAAAGCGAAATGTAATCGTTCGAGTTCTCGACCTCAGTTTGCACATACCATGGCTACTATTGCGCGACGAGTCACTCCAATAATAACACTTCATAGAGCCGCAAGAATCTAAAATTAGATGTTTATTTTTAAATATGGGTTCTGTTTTTGTGCGTTTATATTTGCGAGCGACACAACAAAAGCACGAAACAGGTGAGACGTGTTCCTACTTCTTATTCATCACTACATTCCAACGTTTTGGCTCCTCGCTACATTACTAGCGAGGAATAGAAATACATATTTATTCGGTGTGAGAAGAGCGACAATTATCTAGGGATGTTTCTCTCAGCACCTGGGAATGAAACTCAGCGGCTTGGTTTTTATTATCACATCGCTGTTGTTAATACGTGGAAAATGGATATTACGAATTTGCAATTTCCTCAGATAAGCGTTTTTAAAATATTTGTCACCTAATCAATTAAAAAAATATATAAAAATTAAATTATTAATTATTAATTATTAATAATAAAATATAAAATCAGGACTTACAACAATACTCGTGAAATAAATATGATTTAACAAAATGTATATCAATAACGTTTCTAGATTTGGTTGGCCGGGAAACACTGGTGGAAACGAGGTGGAATTGTTGATATTTAATACAATTCAGAAATTAAAAAAGTCCGTACCGACCGGGGTTCGAAACTGGGTCTCCCACTATCGGCCCGGTAGGCGTCAGCCAACTAGACCATCAAGACGGCGCCTCCCTAGAGCATGTTTTAATTACTTGAATATGTTGGGGGGGGGGGGATGTTATTGTTGTGCTTATTCAAAATTAATTATTGCTACGTCAATTTTTATGCATAGAACACCAACAGTGTTCATGTAAAAGAGTCCTTAGAAATCACTGCCTTTGATTTGTAAAAAAGAATTACATATTTGTTTGGTGTATGTTTCTGCATTATAACAATTGGAAAGAGTTTTTATATTTGAATTGATTCCTGAAAAAGTGATCGACTCGACATGCAGAATAATTACGGAAAAGAGAAGAAAGAAAGAAAAATCAGTCACAATAGATAGATCAGTCAAATATGGGCCACGCTTGCAGCTCATTTTGCAGTAGTCGGCTGTAGTCGAATTTCGAGAGGTAATATAATGAAAATGTAATGTATACTTACATGACTGTTGAAACTAAGAAGAAATTCTTAATTTGTGAAAATAAAAAGTATTTTACTTAAGTAGCAAATCTGCTGGATAAATAGTAAATATACATTTATCGACATTTCCTATTGTTGGTTGAGTTGAGTTTGCTATCCGGGTGTTTGCAGGCCAACTAGTGATTGTTTATTCGATGTGCTTATAGACACTGCAAGTGGCCATGTTTTAGTGCCATCCATCCCCTTCTAACACACTCACTAGCAGCTATAACTTCAGCAAATTTCTTTCCCTTCCCCCCAATGTACGTCCAAAACTTCAGCAGCAATCGTTATGGCTTAAGTTAATAATTTTTAATTCTCTGTGATGGTAACGACTATACCTATAGCAGCAATATGATGTATAATTCGGCATTATATTTCTTTAAGAAAACCTTGGAATGTATCACGGTGAAAAATCACAATCGTTATAATATACCCTTAGAACGAATTATTTGACGATATATCAGGTTTTAATATTGCTAGGCCTACGATTGGTTGATTTAAAATGCAAGTTCTCAATCAACAAATATTGTTTGCTTACATAATTTAAGTAGGATATGGCTTTGAATAATGATTTCAACTGATAAGATAACACTATTAAAGTTATTAAAGCCAACAATTTACTAATGCGTCAAACTGAATTCCATCAATCTATCACTCAAGCAGTCATTCGCATCCAGAAGTGTAACATTTGGCGAGGAGACCGAGATCGGGGTCTGGGGCGGGTCCCAGCCGGAGGACGCTCTTTCGCCGTACTATTATTTCGTGATGTTTTGACTCATTGGCAACAAGTTAAGAGATGGCAATATGTTTAGTAGGAAAACGCTTAAGTCCCGCCGCGTTGATGGATGAGCTTTTTTGTAAGATTTTAGTTTGCGTAGGACCACTTCTCCTTTGCAAGTGATTTTTGATTGCATTGTAGGTGATTGCTGTCAAGTTTCTATTGTTACTTGTTAATTGTTATTATTTACCGTAAAAAACTTATATTAATTTCTATGGATTCTGTCTAACTTTTTCAATTTTTTCTTTCAAAAGGCAATGCATCACCATTACTTTAACGTCCATGTAAAATATAAACGTTGTAGCCCCACCTGTTTGGTCAGAATCGGCCCAAATGTCACGAAAATATCGCACTTAAAATAAAAAAAAATCGTAAAGGTACGATATTCATGAGAAATATTTCTTCGATTGTACCCAAAAACGTGGCAGGTCTAAGTTCAGAGATTTTAAAGGTCCCGTCCAATTTTCATCGAGATCGCATATGCCGTTTGCCCGGTAGAGCGCAAACAAACAGACAGACAGAAAAAAACAAAAAAACATTGGAGCTAAATTTTTTGAGGGGTCAGTGAAATTGAAGTCTATGCTTCGCTCATCCAATAAAGGGTATAGGCCTACACTCAGTCGATTTTCGAGGAAAAATTCAATTCGATAACCAACTAAATTATACATTGTCATGCACAATACATAGGCATAAAATAACTTCAAGAAAATGCTCAAAACTACAACAGAACATTCTGCATTTGTATTTTTAAACACACTCAACTTTCACAGAAAAAAAAAACGTATGAAAAGATGAATGATAACGGCAAGAAACTGCAGATGTTCTACTACAATGTGCCACTATCAGTGAGACATTTGTAAATTTTGACCTAAAATATTACCAAAATGTGTATCCGTGTCACTGCCATTGCAAACTTCTTAACAAAAGTGACAATTTGAATGACATGCCAAGACCGATATTTACATCCTTCTACAATAATTCACATTTCACTTCAGCCTCCTTTCTACAACTGTTTAGCATACAGACTTATAGCTAATGACCAATTTGCTTTCTGCTGCTTCTTCTTCTATAAAGAAAGGATACGGCCAGTTTTCGGAAATTTCAACTAAATTATTGATGTAATTGGATGAGCGATGTAAAGACTTCAATTTCAATTACGTTACCCCAAGAAAAATAGCTCGGGTGTTTTGATTTTGTGTTTTTGTCTGTTTGTTCGCTCTCTACCTGGCAAACGGCATATGCGATTTTGATGAAAATTTGAGACCTTCGAAATCTCTGAACCTAGACTTGCCACGGTTTTGGGTACAATCGATCAAATATTTCTTATGATTATCGTACTTTTACATTTTTTTTTTTTTTTAATGAGATATTTCCGTGATATTTGGCAAACGGCTTCTCCGATCTTGATGAAACTTCATAGGAAAGTTTAAAATCACTGAAATTATATATTTTATGATTTTAGAGACATTTGAAGAAATATTTCTCATAGAAATCGTACTTTTAGTATTTTTCTCTAGTTTTTAATAATTTCGTGATATTTGGGCCGATTCTGACCAAACGGGTGGGGCTACAACGTTCATATTTTACATTGACATAAGATTGTGGTGATGTAGTGCCTTTTGAAAGAAAAAGTTGAAAAAGTGGGTCAAAATTCATAGAAATAAAAAGTTTTAATATAAGCCTTTTACATGTGTATAATTAACAAGTTATACCAAGTTACCATAGAAAAAGTAACTAACTAACTAACTAACTAAAAGTAACACTTAAAAACGTAATCATTAGACAGAAATATTAAATAAAAAATGTTCATCCATCAACGCGCCTGAAAAAGCGTTCGCGAAGCGGCCTAGTCACAAAGCATTATATAGGCACACAAGTTTGTTTTACGCAGGAGACTGTTGAATTGAAGAAGTGACTTTTGTACTCACCCTAAAAAACTATTTCTGTTCTTAAGTCCACTACCCCGCTCGCACGCTACAGCTCGCGTCATGTTTCTAAAAACGATTCGCAAAAAATATCTCTTTTCACTAAAATACTGTTGAAGAATTATGGTAGAAAACAAATGTTTTGTAATGCTAATTAAACCTGTACCTGACGAACAATGACAACGTTATCCAAAGTGAGTATAGAGAATATAAAAGCTGAATGTTCTAGTATCTGCCTGGCTGAGTGCTCGTGTGGAGGGGGGGGGGGGGGGGTAGAGCGTGGAGGAGATCGTGGAAGGAGAAAGAGGCCCAGAACTAGAGATATTATTAATGTCGTACAATTAAACCAGAATTCACCGTAAAGAATGGCTAGGATCACTGTAAGACAGGGCTTATATACGAGTACGACCTTAACAGATTACCCAATAATCGATAATCAACAGTAAGGCCTAACGTTATTGAGCCACTTCCGAGATATATTTACAAGTCAAAAAGACAAATTCGAAGTATTTAGTCCAAGCAAATTACCCTCAGATTAGAGCCATGAAACCAATTTTGAAACACATTAACTAAATCTTCAACACGTCACTTGGCAAGTCAGCTAAATACGGTTACACGAGTGTTAGTGAAATGTGTGTTATAATTTTAATAACGTAGGTGTCAGCCGGGAAACAGAGAACGGGAGCAATATGTTGGAAGGGAGAGCACAGATCAGTATGATGTAAATAGAAATACCGTATCCACGCACTGAAAGTATAGGCATCAAAGCTAAAGTGTGCGTTTCGGTTTATGCACGCATTCAAAGTAGGCATCACGCTAAAGTGAGTATAAATACACGCATTGAAAGTAGGCATACTGCTCAGGTGTACGTTTATACACGCATTGAAAGTAGGCGTACTGCTCAGGTGTACGTTTATACACGCATTGAAAGTAGGCATACTGCTCAGGTGTACGTTTATATACGCATTGAAAGTAGGCATACTGCTCAGGTGTACGTTTATACACGCATTGAAAGTAGGCATACTGCTCAGGTGTACGTTTATCGTAGGCCAGTGTGTTACGAGGATTTGGAACATGCTTGTCTAGATTTGGATAAGGGTGCCGAAAGTTAATTTTTGGCATAGATTAAGTATGGATGCAAAGATTACAAATAAGAAATGCTATAGCCAAAAACGGGTTTTTACTATTTACGAGCTATAGAATCCTACGCGAAAATGAGATTTTATTCGTGAAATTTAAGTTAACCTTCAAGTATAAAAACATTCACATAGCTAACGCTAAATAACACTTTAAACTGATACTTCAAATGCGACTATACGCCTCAACACGATTTACAGATTTAACAAAATATAGAAAGATGCGTACACTCGAGGGCCAACGATTTACTACGTTTATGTAATTTTGTGCGTTACAGAAAAATAAACATTAACACAGATTGAATTGGACCCTATTTATCATACATGTTTCAGTTTGTAAATGCATAAAGTAAGATAGCGTAGAGCGCCTTTATTAACCACCACCACCACCACCACCACCACCACATATTGAATTGGACCTAATTTATCAAACATGTTTGTGATAGCATAAAGTCAGATAGCGTAGAACGCCTAACAAACCATTTAACACAGATTGAATTAGGCATACGATGTGCGCGGTGATTGTACATATTTTGCCTAATATTTGTTCATTATTTAAATGCATATATGTTGTTTTTGTTTATTAATGAGATATATCCTGTTTAAAAATAATTATTGTTATACACCAGTACTAGAATATCGCAAGCCATTTCCTAAACTTTTACGCCATAAACTATCTCACTATAGTTTAAAGAGCAGTAAATTCTGTCGTCGTTTATGTATATGTTGCATCATGATGCGATCGCTGCCAAATCTATTAGCAAAAGAATGTATCTTCAAGTACGTTCACTGGTGCACGATTTTGTATTTTTTTTGTGTGGGGGGGGGGGGGGGGCAGGGCTACATTATACTATGTGTTGCTCACTCTTATAGAATATTGAGCCTCCTTGGCGTTTGAGACAAAACTTCCAAAACTTCATCTGGCGTCATTGGCATGTTCTCCTGAATGAAAGCCAAAGCAAGGCCGTTGAGACGATTTTCTGCTATCGTGCTCCGTAAGTAAGTTCTCGAGTACTTCAAGGAGGAGAAGGATCTTTCGCAGGAGCATGTAGTCATGTGTAATGTAGCCATCATAGTGTTAGATAATCTGCACTTACTTAGGGGGGGGGGGGGGTCTCTCTCACCCACCCCATCCAAAACCAAAATATTCTCACCCCGGCAAATGTAAAATGGTCGTATAGACGATTGTTAACAGCATTTTGTACGACTGGACGAAGTTCGAAATCTCAATCAAATTACAATGTAGTATGAGAACTCTACGATGGTGATGCCAACCCTCGTAATGGCTTGATTTTTTTAATTTTGGCTCTATTTACCGTTCGGTCAAACACAATGTTTAAATATCGACCAATTGCATGCTTTGCGGACTTTGAGGACTCTCAAGTAACGTTTGTAACTTAGAGGTAAAGGTAAAGGTAAAGGTAAAGGTAAAGAGGTAAAGTAAAGTAAGTAAGGTAAAGTAGGTAAGGTAAAGGTAAGGTAAAGGTAGGTGTGTAAGTAAAGTAGGGAAGAGTAGGAATGCGTAAGGTATGTACAGAATGTATTCGTGTATTTCGTAAACAGAATGGAAACATTGACCTCATTCATGTAATCGAAGTACGATGTACTGCACATAGACGCTGAGTATTCAACCTTGTGTACTGGTAAGTTATGGTTTAAGGTTTTAACAGCTATCGGTACAAGAAAGAGTAAAGGTTGAAATAAGGTGTAAGGAACAGAACAGTTTAGGCCAAGGACAAACCTGTCCAACACGTGTAGAAAGATAAAGCGCTACCGTAACGGTGTTATGTCACAAACAACAGCTATTAACGTGTCTTTCACAAACAGAAAGAACATTGATCTCACTTAGCAAACCGTAAGTCGAATGTCACCACAAGACGCTGAGATCAAACCTCTGTCCTTGTTTTGTTAATAATGTTTTTAAGCTAGTTACAAAGAATAAGGTGTATGTTAAAACAAAACTTGTTGTCAAACAAACTAAGCCACACTGTATCGAATATGCAACGTACGGTGTTTATTCACACAAAATACAGTATCTACGGTGTCTGATCTACACAATCACAAGTGGCTCTAATCTTTGAGCTCGTGTGTCTTCTACGGTACTGCCTTCCTGCAGAATCAGGGTTCGATTCCCGCCAATTCGATAGATTTTTAAAAAAATTTGTTTGACATAATAAGAGTTCCATCGTTCCTTATTACGGAGTTTTTAAACAAACGTTGACTTCGGTGTCTGCACGAACACAGTAAAATTCAGAGTTGTCGTGAATCGGCTTGTTGATTCTGCGTTATACACGTGTTCGCATGTCCAAATCCACGTGATTCGCTATATTTCGATCTTTGGTTGTTGATTATGGTCACTTGAGTCGATTGCGTTCGGTGCCTACTGGTAGCTTAGTACGTTGATTTGACTGTCCTAGCAACTGAAGCCAAAAGATAACTCGAGTGGTTCGATCGCTAATTGATAATTCTGGTTATCTATTGTTACTGTCATAGCCACTTCCGAACTAATTTGTTGTTAGTCCCACAAAGCATTTCGGCTACATGGTGGTTGCACTTTCGATTCACAGTCCATGACACTCCGAACTAATGTTTTTAGTCACACAAAATACAGTTACTACGGTGTTGATTCATACACAAGTCATAGCCACTTCCGAACTAAGTTTTTAGTCACACAAAAGACAGTTATTACGGTGTTGATTCATACACAAGTCATAGCCACTTCCGAACTAAGTTTTTAGTCACACAAAAGACAGTTATACGGTGTTGATTCAACACAAGTCATAGCCACTTCCGAACTAAGTTTTTAGTCACACAAAAGACAGTTATTACGGTGTTGATTCATACACAAGTCATAGCCACTTCCGAACTAAGTTTTTAGTCACACAAAAGACAGTTATTACGGTGTTGATTCATACACAAGTCATAGCCACTTCCGAACTAAGTTTTTAGTCACACAAAAGACAGTTATTACGGTGTTGATTCATACACAAGTCATAGCCACTTCCGAACTAAGTTTTTAGTCACACAAAAGACAGTTATTACGGTGTTGATTCATACACAAGTCATAGCCACTTCCGAACTAAGTTTTTAGTCACACAAAATACAGTTACTACGGTGTTGATTCATACACAAGTCATAGCCACTTCCGAACTAAGTTTTTAGTCACACAAAAGACAGTTACTACGGTGTTGATTCACACACAAGTCATAGCCACTTCCGAACTAAGTTTTTAGTCACACAAAAGACAGTTATTACGGTGTTGATTCATACACAAGTCATAGACACTTCCGAACTAAGTTTTTAGTCACACAAAAGACAGTTATTACGGTGTTGATTCATACACAAGTCATAGCCACTTCCGAACTAAGTTTTTAGTCACACAAAAGACAGTTTTTACGGTGTTGATTCATACACAAGTCATAGCCACTTCCGAACTAAGTTTTCAGTCACACAAAAGACAGTTATTACGGTGTTGATTCATACACAAGTCATAGCCACTTCCGAACTAAGTTTTTAGTCACACAAAATACAGTTATTACGGTGTTGATTCATACACAAGTCATAGCCACTTCCGAACTAAGTTTTTAGTCACACAAAAGACAGTTACTACGGTGTTGATTCATACACAAGTCATAGCCACTTCCGAACTAAGTTTTTAGTCACACAAAATACAGTTATTACGGTGTTGATTCATACACAAGTCATAGCCACTTCCGAACTAAGTTTTTAGTCACACAAAAGACAGTTATTACGGTGTTGATTCATACACAAGTCATATCCACTTCCGAACTAAGTTTTTAGTCACACAAAAGACAGTTACTACGGTGTTGATTCATACACAAGTCATAGCCACTTCCGAACTAAGTTTTTAGTCACACAAAATACAGTTATTACGGTGTTGATTCATACACAAGTCATAGCCACTTCCGAACTAAGTTTTTAGTCACACAAAAGACAGTTATTACGGTGTTGATTCATACACAAGTCATAGCCACTTCCGAACTAAGTTTTTAGTCACACAAAAGACAGTTACTACGGTGTTGATTCATACACAAGTCATAGCCACTTCCGAACTAAGTTTTTAGTCACACAAAATACAGTTATTACGGTGTTGATTCATACACAAGTCATAGCCACTTCCGAACTAAGTTTTTAGTCACACAAAAGACAGTTATTACGGTGTTGATTCATACACAAGTCATAGCCACTTCCGAACTAAGTTTTTAGTCACACAAAAGACAGTTATTACGGTGTTGATTCATACACAAGTCATAGCCACTTCCGAACTAAGTTTTTAGTCACACAAAAGACAGTTATTACGGTGTTGATTCATACACAAGTCATAGCCACTTCCGAACTAAGTTTTTAGTCACACAAAAGACAGTTACTACGGTGTTGATTCATACACAAGTCATAGCCACTTCCGAACTAAGTTTTTAGTCACACAAAAGACAGTTATTACGGTGTTGATTCATACACAAGTCATAGCCACTTCCGAACTAAGTTTTTAGTCACACAAAAGACAGTTATTACGGTGTTGATTCATACACAAGTCATAGCCACTTCCGAACTAAGTTTTTAGTCACACAAAAGACAGTTATTACGGTGTTGATTCATACACAAGTCATAGCCACTTCCGAACTAAGTTTTTAGTCACACAAAATACAGTTATTACGGTGTTGATTCATACACAAGTCAAAGCCACTTCCGAACTAAGTTTTTAGTCACACAAAAGACGTATCCACTCTCAAACGGTGCTTATTTATTACACAAAATACATCCTCTATCAAATGGTGATTATTCACACTAAAGACATCGCCGAACGGTGCCACCGAACACTATTTAATTTGAAAACAGTTAAAATGCTGTCGAAAATGACTCCTGACTATGCGAAGTGACACTAGCTAGCAAGTCGTGCCTTTAGACGCTGACGAATTACTTTTGAGTAATAATTAACCGTCGTACGTTATCCAATGTGGACAATGACTAAAATTACCGTGTATTTATGATGACGCGACTTCTCAAAACACGGTCAACTCGCACACACGAACACGAACACGAACACGAACACGAACACGAACACGAACACGAACACGAACACGAACACGAACACGAACACGAACACGAACACGAACACGAACACGAACACGAACACGAACACGAACACGAACACGAACACGAACACGAACATCCGTACGTGTTCACGTGACGGATCACAGACGAAACAAACATATTTATCAATGATTAGGCCTAAATGCATGCAGGTTCCGAGTTTGTATTTTATTTTAATTGTTTGTTTGTTTGTATGGTTTGTGTGTTTGTGTTTTGTGTGTTGTAGTTTATATTTGTTTATTTTTGTTGTTATTTATTATTATTGTAATTATTATTATTTATTTTCATCATGTTAAGACGGAATACATAGGGATTCAATTATTTACTGTTTGAAGTAAATTATAACTAGTATACAGTATTTAGTTTTTGAACCAACGAATGTCTATCTAGAACAGCTAATGGTTACGGCCATTGTTAAAATCAACGACAATCTGTATTAAAAATGAAGTCTCTGGTTTTTTATGTGTAACAAAGTGGTTTTATTGGACGAGTATTTTAATGTGGGCTTAATTCGAAACGCTGCTCGAATAGAAAGAAAGAAAAATTTCAACTTTACTTGGCCAGAGTCAACAATGCTAAATCAATATTTGGATAACGTATGGGTGTATGTGGGTTTCGTTTTTCCTGTGTAATGCAAATGAAAAAATTCCATGTTGAGAAATAAAATGGGAATACATAAGTAAAAGCTTGCATGATAATTGACTTAAAATGATACCTCGCGGATGTGGAAGCAGTTTAAGACAACTAGCTTTAATTATGAAGAGCTTTTGAGAGTAACAATTGCGAGCCATGCCCTATAGCATGAGAAGGGAATGCGCGTGTCTACATTCGGTAAATAAATCCAGCTTTCTAATTTTAAGAATATTTTCCATGAATCTAGCTCTAAAAAAACTGCATGTCGGATTCATGTTCTCAATTGTTCAAAACACGTTTGTTTATCTGTGAGGTAAAATGAACAGTGACCACCGAGTGTGCTGGATTCGAATTCCTTAGTGCATGCTGTCGATGTAAGGCCGATAGAAGATGCATTAAGATGTTGCCACTAATTATTCAACACGTCATGACAAAATGTCTGTGTCTGTTAGTTAGGCCTATCAGTTACCGTGCACGGACGGCAGTCTTCAATAAGTCGACAAGGTATCCCTCTCAGGGGCTCAACTGACTCCGCACCGCAGAGTATTTCAAGCCCATCCAACTTGCAATGTACAAGAATGCATGTAATTTGTTATCAGAGTTTCGAGGCTTGCAAGGATCATAACCACTTGGAAGACAGAAGAGGGCAGGAAGCTAAATTGGAGCTTTGGAAGGTGTTTCACTAAGTAGGGCAAACTTTCCGCCGTTTCAAAGGGGAGTTTTACGATAAAACTAAGCCATCGCTACTTTTTAAAACGGCGCTTTGGTACACAGAACTTTAATTGGTGCCTACATTTTTTTTGTAGTATAGGAAATGAAGTAAATTGACAGCGAATACCTCGACACGATTACAATCGTCATCGTCATCGTCATCGTCATCGTCATCGTCATCGTCATCGTCATCGTCATCGTCATCGTCATCGTCATCGTCGGATGTCAAAAGCTGAAGGTGCCAATGTAAATGACAACCTCTTCAAACAGTTATATACACACTACACTCCGTATTACATATTTCCACATTAAACGCTGTGACACCCACGTAAACTAAAGCCTCAATGTTCGCATAGTACCGATATAATCAAATCATCTCGTAAGGAATGTGTGATATTAACAAGCTCGTATTAAGGAGCAAGCACACGACGGTGCAAATTGATGTAATTTTCTCTGTGAGGGTGATCTTGGTGGCTATCAAGCCTGTGAGACATGAAAGTGGCTGTGCTCCTGGGCAGCTAATATCAGCACTCAGCAGCGAGCCGCGATAGCGGGTGGCCACGGACGACTATCATTCAATCAATCAATCTCGTCGGAGTCACCTGGTATGTGCACCGCGTTCACCTGCATTGTTCAGTGTTCACATCCGCACGTGTGTTGGTGTTGGCATTGTTATAAACGCGGAATAAAACACAGGAATGTTAGACCGTGCTCAGAACCTTGTTTTATGCAAAGTGAATACTCATACTGTCGCCTATTATAGGCGATTATACGGTTTGGTGAGAAAAGTGCATTCGTACCGGATCTCGGTACAATATTAATTACCTCAGACCGATTTACGATTAAAGAATTGTGGGGAGCACTCGAATTAACAGACAATTGGGTCACATAATTCCTTCTCCCAATGATCTGCTTACGAGAGTCGAACCCTGTAGTGGTGAGGTGCAACATGCATGGCCGGGAACCTGTGGACCATCACTTAGGATGACAGGTTTCTAGCCTAACTGGGTGGCTAGGAGGGTGGGTGTGTCCAAACCAAGAACCACCCCCGGGACACGCCCACTTAAAACTTTCACAACACAAATTCGGGAGAATAATCAGTCATTTTCCTAAACCCGACTTCGTTATTCTATTCTATCACAGTTTCGATATCGATTTCCTTCCCTAAACAATAACACTTGGTTATTGATGTGTTTCTGTCTGTCTGTCTAGTGGTCTGGAGGCTAGGTGAAGTACGCGCCGGCGATAGAGCACCATCCACTTACCTGGGCGATCACAGGGTAGGAAGCCATCTCCCACACGAGCCGAGCAATACGCGTCTTCAACTTGGCTCTCCGACTAAAGCAGGCGCGCTGCTGTTTCAGATTCACCACCCACTGCATTGACCCGACGCGGCGCGGTAGGTTAATTGTTGTTGTTGTTGTTGATGATGATGATGATGATGATGATGATGATGATGGTGGTGATGATAGTGTTGTTGGTGCGTACCTCTTGGGAGGACGGGCGAAGGGAAGTGTTCATTGGTAGAAAGAAAGTGCACCACTAAGTGGAGGACGAAGTAGGGGTCCGTGGGTGCTTGACGGGGTGCTCTCCACGGGACCGGTCGCTCGGCCTGCGCACTAGCGGGGAACCTCCTTCGAACGCCACGCGACTAACACATGGTCGGCACATTGCCACCGTCACATAATATCGATTACGCTCATATTTACAACTGTTACGGTTCGATTTCGCACATATCCCGCGTTTCTTGCACGCAAACCGAAGAGTTTGTTTATTGGATAAACACGAAATCACATAAAAAGTAAGTCACGCAAAAATGGGTCGATGTTGATTGTATCGGATTCGAAGGAGGTACCTTCTTTGCGCGCCAAGTGGGAGCTGTCCCCTAACGCCAACAGCCCATTCCCCTAAACTCCAGCATTTCTACCTGTCATGAAAGATCATGCAACACGTGACTGGGGGTGGGGGGGGGGGGGGGACTTTTTATGCGCCGCGTTGTTGGTGTTTGGAAACTTTAATGTATTCCCTTAACGCCAACGACGTATACTATTTAAACTATTGAGAGTGTTGTTTGGTAACATTAGCTAGATTCTGGAAATTAGAAGAAAAAAAAGTCGAAACTGTTCATAAGAAGATGCTACATAGGTTGCTTTATTGAGCACCACGAAAGCAAAACTAAAAAATGTACACAGGCCAGGGAATGCCAATTGCACTAAAGCAGGCTTTGAATTGAATTGATTTTAATGAGAAATTAACGAAAACACTAGGACATAGCCTATGGTCCTATAGGCCTAGTGTTCTACTCACTCCACTTTTTTAAATATACCAAAATAATAAAACAATTAAGCACACGTTCATTATACGGACGGTACACCGATGAACAATATACACTGGTTCTCACACGCGGTTGGCGTTTGGGACATTACAGTTCTCTCCTCTCCATATATGAACAACGCCCCGTGTAGCATGGAGTTAATGAGGTTAGTAGGGGAAGAAGACACCGCTAGGCGCTAAGGAATACCAGGCAGCCGCGTACAATGGGAGCACGTCAACCATGCAAGCATACACAACTATGTTTGTAATGTTGTACACTGCACTCATTGCCACCATCCATTATGATCAAGTAAGCAGAGCTTTGGTTCGACTCCATACGGAGAATAGCATAGCATCATTGAGTCTTGTGTTGTGACATCACACGGACATTACAGGATTAGATTAGGGCCCGCCTAGTAGACCTGGCAAGGAAACAAAAACTAGCCAAATCCCGGACTTATTGCAAGTTTTGCATATATCATTTTGCGCTGAACGCACGCTACCTTCAAAATCTGATTGGAAAATACTTAAATTAAATGGAGGTTTTATTACAATGATTTAAAAGAAAATTATTTTAAAAAGCTAGCCTAATTAATATGGGCAAAAATGTCTTTTAGTGACACTCACAACAGTCCCACAATTATGCATTTTGACAAAAAGATACATACAAATTAACGGAATATTAATTACACTGGGAATAAATCTCGACGATTTGTTGATTGACCATTTTTTAAATCAAATCGGTAGGCCTATAATGTATCGAAAAAATAATGAAAAAATGTTCAGTTAAATATAAATATTAAAATATGTTCTACGAGTATGAACGAAAGTCTAATACAGGCAGAGGCTGATTGCCTAATTTGATCAAAATAGTGAAATATATAGCAATAAAAACACACACTTGCACGAAATATTTTGCTCGATTCATCTGCTTTATGGAAGGTGCGGAATTGCTATTAAGTGATTTATGGTTGGTAATTATGTTTACCTACAAACTGGAGTACGGGAGTACCACAAAAAGGGAGCAAAGCTACTAAAGCAACAGATCAATGAAGAAGAATTACAAATAATATAATTAGCAGTGCGTTGATCTTTTTGATGGCGGTGCCAGGTTGGCTTACCACTTAAAAAGGTAGCCTCTTGTTTTTGTATTCAACGTGGTGGAGGTGCCGGGACATGAATTTGTAAACTTTCTGAGAGTGAGTATGCAACTAAAGTAGAGTATTCAAGCCTTCAAGGGGATTTCCCTTTTTATAAATGGGTCTAACAATGGAGGTCTTCAGTTTTTCCGGCACCACCCCCTCGGTTAGAGACATTTATTAAACGCCGCAATATCAGCTGATCTCATTAGAAATCATTTTTCATGTCGGTAACTACTCGTACCGTCACTGCCCCTTGCTTATTTTACTCATGTTTGTTGTAATTTTTCTTTACCGCTACTTCATCGATTGGAATACTACTATAATAATAATCATCATCACTACTACTATAATAATAAATAATAATAATATAAAATACTATCTAATATAACTTATAATATACTAATAACTCAATCATAATATCATCAATCATCATAATACTAATACTACTACTCACTAATATAACTAATAATATAATAATAATAATACTAATAATAATCAAACATAGCTACTTTTTTTTTTTTGTTTTTTTTATTGAACTACATATCTCTTATACATTTTTTTATCAAACAAGTTCGGCCCATCCACAGCTGCACAGGACACTAACTGTGGAACATGTTATCATTAAGAAATGCATGCATGTGAAATGGGATTTTACTAATTCAATTATTTTCAAAATTCCTAGAATAGCAATACAATAATAAGTGAAGTAACAGTAGTAATCAGTACAGGGAATGCGCAGTCGTGTCATAAAAAATAAAATAAAATAAAATACATAACCACTAAAATAAAAAGATAAAATATAGATAAAAACAGTAATTAATGTGTCAAATTAAATACTTATACTAGCCAAAAACATTTTTGTGAAGCAACATTTATGCAGATAATTACAGTGAATAAACATTGAATTATAACAGATATAGAACAGTGAAAATTAATAGTGCCTATTCATGTACATTAAATTATTGAAACACATTATGTATAAAAAATACACAACCAACCCTACTTCACTAGAGCATATTCGTAATAAATGCCTTAGCCTCTTTTGATTTCATAATAGTCTCTAAATCTCTCATGTTCTTTTGGAATACTAGTAAAAAGAAAGGTATAGTGTAGGCTAAGTGTTCTTTTACCATAGCTTATTTGCAACTCCGTGGCACTGGTATCTTCTAAGATTTGGGCGGAGTAGAAATAGTGTGGTTTCTACAATTTTGTGAGTATTACGAAAATGTTTCAAAAATAATTTAATATGTGAATAATTTTTGTAAAGTAAAACGTTTTGTGTCTATAACATTCCAAAGTGTTTAAAATATTTTCAACAGTGATTCATCTTCATTATTTTATTTTGAATAGCGATTATGCTATTTATCTGTGGAAAACGAGCATTTCCCCAAATTAACAGACCGTAAGAATAACCACTCTGCAAGGCTATATAAACCATCTTGTACATATTTAAAATGGTAAAAATACTTTTTAACTGCATATATTGGTACGTCGCAAATGACCTTAAGCGGTTACATATTTTCTCAGCTTGATATTTCCAACTAAGTAAACTATCAATCTCCACCCCACCCTACGGATGGCTTTGTAAACAGTTGCCAATTGGATGTATCACATCGAACAATCCAGATCAATTTTAAAACCCGCCGTTTCAGATGTAAGCCTTCATAATTGTGGGCATCACATTGATATTAGTAATTTCGACCCGCGTTGTTAGCGGCATAGAAATGTGCCACAATCTTTTGTTTTTTTCATTTTTTACGATTAGCCTTCCGTCATGGTTTTCCACCTGGTAAAATTTAGAAAATCTTTTGGGAACAAGTATCTTTCTGCAAATTTTTACGTTTTTTATGATAGTACCCTAAAGCAAAAAGTCATTCAGCGAGCAAAAAGCATGCACTTTATATATCCTTAACCATAATATTTACATATATTAAGTAAAGTTTGAGAGTCCTAAAATGAGCCTTGTGGTAACGCCCAACTGCTACATGACTTTGCTTCCAACGTATACACTTCGCCCTATTACTACAATTAACTTTCCGCTTCGGTAAATAAATTTTTTAAAACAAATTTTTACAATGAACCTCTAACCCCAATTACTTTCCCAACGCACATCTAGCAGCTTAATTTTAAAATCAGGGTGGTCCCCCAAAATGCTTTTTTTATAATCGATCAACATACATAAATGTTAAAATTTTCGTCTAAGCTTGAGTATTACTTAAGGTCAGAAAAGGTATGCCCAAAAGGTCCAACCTGTAACTTTTTCCCTTTTTGAAATCCTATTGTGTTGTGTCGTTTATTATTTTCAATTTCCGTCATGTAATCTATTAATCAATTGCCACGTATCTTTTCAAGTATTTTTTTCAATGCTACACATAATTGCAATTGGCCTATAATTTGACCATATTTTTCCAAATGGTCCGCCCTTTTTGAAAATTGGCCTGAACAACAGACATGTTTTTCAATGTGTTCTGGAATAATACCCTCCCCTTCAAGGATAGTGTATAAATTAGGGCAAATAACTGGACTATTCTCATCAACTATATTGTTGCAAATCCGTAACTCTAATTTCCGTCAATACTGCCTTTTATTTTTTATTATTTTTAAGTATTTTTCTTTGACTTCCGGTCGCTGAAATTAGGATGCTACTTCATATCGACTGTACTTGTTGCTCGTATTGCATTATCTCCTTTCATATTGTTGTTACTACCACTTAATGTCGCAAATTGTGAAACATATTTTTTTCATTTCATCTACCAAGGTATTTTGCCAAAATTTTAGCCAATGTTTGGAATTGGATCATTCTACCTAAAAATTTTAAATTTATAACTTTTCCTCAACTGTATCTTTCCTTTTCCGAACCCATTAATTGTCATTCTATTTTTGCACGTTTGTTTTTTTTTTGTTTTTTTTTTTGTTTTTTTGTTTTCTTTTGTTCTGCTGTCCCCCCCCTTTACCCCTTTCTAATGCATGTAACATAGTATGTCGTTTTACCATCGATTTTATAATGTTTTATTTGTTTCTATTTCTTTACCTATTATAATCCCTTCTATATTTCAGTTTTTAATACACACTGAATTGCGGCATTTTTTCCACCTTTTGAAAAAGCGCGATCTCCTTTCCACTTTTACTGATTTTAATAACTCTTTTCCGTCTCCACACTTTATTCACTCTTCTTTTTACCTTTCGACTCTTTAAAATTAGAAGCCACACTCGTAGGCTTATTTAAACTTTGCTCTGGATTGATTCGTATAAGGGAAATACACTTCTTTGCTGATAATACTTTATCCCATTTTCATGCTTTTTTAACACTTCCACTAATTTAGCTTCGTTCATACCATTTATTCGCAAACTGGTTCGTGTATTGTATTTTAATGGAAAAGGTCAATTCCTGGTGGATGCACTATATCCATATAGTGATTCGCTAATCTTTTGTTGCATAATACCGCTGTTTTGGGCCATCCTAAATGTCCCTACCTCCGGATTTAAACATAGTCCTATACAGGACTGCTAAGCCCTATTAATTAACTTATTTGTCCTCCTCGTGTTTGCTTGCAGTAACACACCTGTACAAACCCACTAGTTGCTAAAATAGCGGCTTGGATACAACTGAACTCTGACATCATTATGAATTCGAGTAAAAATCAATCTTTTGGAATCCACCAATATATTGCCAATGTTTTTATTTTTATTTTTGCCTCCAAATGTTTGTCTAAGTTCGTTTTTAATAAACCTCATTTTGTATTGTATCAGGAGGTCCTATTTATACACATTAACAGTGGTATAGCCCCTTCCTGCTCCTATATCAGGTTAACACAAAATTCCCTTTCAAAAACTAAAATAAAAAATCATTTTCTATGTCAAACCTCACAGTTTTGTAAAAAATAGATTAATCCACCCCCTCTCTTAAAGTCGAAAGTTTACAAAACGTTTATAACCATCTATTTGATACACTGGCTTTTTTCTAAACATTAATTTCATTTAAAGTAAAAAATTTTTGGAATTTATTTATCTTTTTTGTCCCACGAGTAGTTCGTCCCAATTTTTCCTTATAGATCAAATATTTAATAAAAAAAATTATACCTTTACAATTTTCTTTTGCCCCAATCGTCCAACTGTCCGATTTCACATGTCCAATAAACCCCTTCAAACGTCTTGAGACCATAATCCAATAGACTACAGCCTGTTTATTCTTGATCGTGTCCCCCTGCTCTCTTTTTTTGACCACAACCGTTGACTGTCGTTTTTTACGGCAAAAATTTATCCTCGTCGGAACCAACAAATTTGTACCCAAAAACCTTTGCTTTCTTGCCCTGCCAAAATAAATTGCGGAAAATAGGAAAAAGATGTTCTTTAATAAAAATTTCAAGTCCTTTTCTTTTGGTACCCCCTGAATACGTCCCCTTTTTTTACGGGCATCCCCGGGGGCTGCTAATATTCGTCGCGTTTTTTCCCGGAAAGAAAAATTGAACTACAATTTTTGAAGGGTAATCTTTGTTTCTGGGCGGGCACTCGATGGACCACGTCGATGCATAGTCTTTACTTACTTTAATTTTCCGCAATAGACCTCCAATGGGTTTCTATATTTTTTGTTGTCACATTCTATCACTTTGAAATCTCAAGTTTCTTTTTTCTACCGTACTGATCAAGATCATTTTCCTGCTCGCTGTTTCATAAACTTTCCCTTTCCAGCCCACTTCTTCAAATAAGTTTTTTAATTACAAAATCACTTTCAAAAAGTTTTTCTTTTAAATCCCCCAAAAAAATAGTTTATTTTTAATTTCTTTGATTTCACTAGCAGTTCCAAAAAACTTTCAAAAGGTTTTGTTTGTTTTTAAAAAATACTAATAAAAATAATAATAATATAAAAAATAATAATAATAATAAAAATAATAATAAAAATAATAAAAATAATAAAAAATAATAATAATAAAATAATAATAATAAAAATAATCACCGCCCTAAATTAAATGAATAAATTGAAAAAAGGGGTTTTTAATTTTTTTTAAAGTGCATTGACTTAAAAAACAAAAACAAAAAAATATGGCCCTTTTGACAGGATAGTAGAAAAAATTTATTAGAAAAATGGGAAAGTAGGGAAAAAACAGAAAATGGGACTTTTCTGCGTGAATTTTCCTTCAGACCACCAAAGTTTGGAAAAAAAATAAAGGGGCCAGGCATAAAATGGACAGAAGATATGAACATGTGTGTGAGCGTAGCTTTTTAGGGAAAACTTTTAGAGACTTTTTTTTAATGGGTTTTATCGAAAAAGCTCCATAGAGGGGTTTATACGTAAATATCCATTGTTAAAAGGAAAAGTGCGCAGAGAAAGCCGACCAAAGAAGAATTATAGTTAAAAAAAAAAATTTTACCGGGAAACATATTAACTAAAATAAGACGCGAAGTAAAAGGGACAAAACTAAAAGCCCTAAAGGATGATTCCGGCGTACATCACAGAGGAAAAGGGGAAGAAGAAGCCCAAATTTTGATACCAAAAAACTACTAGAATTTTCCAGAATTACCTGTAATCCCCAAACCTGCAACAATTCCAGATCTACCATTTTTATACCAAAAAATTCCAGACCAACCAAACGCCAGACATACCAGAACGTCCAGACCTACCAGAACGTCGGGGCCCTTACCAGAACAACCAGACCTCCCAAACGCCCAAAAGAACCACTAAAAATTGCCAAAACCATTCAAGAAGATCAAGACACCCAGAACGACTGGGACAATAAACACAAGAGGTAGATATGAAAAAACGAAAATTAGAAATACACCTGACATTACCATCTAAAAAATCCTAGTTTTGGGCATTTGCAACAGCCATGTCAGATTTTTGCGCACGTAGAACCCAAAAAAAAGGACCTTTACTTT
The DNA here is from genome assembly GCA_024449915.1 of Sweltsa coloradensis. Classification (NCBI taxonomy): domain Eukaryota; kingdom Metazoa; phylum Arthropoda; class Insecta; order Plecoptera; family Chloroperlidae; genus Sweltsa; species Sweltsa coloradensis. Next base: position 4,123 of record JAMZAV010000427.1, on the reverse strand, counting down.
ACCAAAAACCCCCAAGCATTAAAAGGAAATGAAGAACCGGTACACATAATGAAAAACATATTTTTATCAGCATACACAAAAGGGACGAACTATCATTTGCAGACTTTTTAAATCGGCAATTTACTGTGCAGCTGTAGCAGTGTTTAAAATTTATTTGGGGCTTAAAGGAAAAAATCTGCTCCCTCTTCAAAACAAAACAAGAAAAGGGAAAATTTCCGAAATGGGAACAGCGCTAATTGGGAGAATCGATTTTTTTAGGAAAATATGGGTAGTTTGGGAAAAAATTTGCGAAGGGGGTAATCGTCTAAAAATGTGGAAACTTACTCCCAAAAAAAATATTTGAAAAAATTAAAGGTTCACAAAAAAACCATGAAAACATAAACCAAATTCTTTCACGAATTTTTTGGAAATACATTTAAACAAAAAGAAATGCTCGGGCTAAGAGTTTAAAAAAAGGTTTATTAGAGAATGTAGCTTTAAAGAAAAAAAACCCAAAACCCGGGAATGTTCAAAAAAAAGGGAAAAAACATTTTTTTACCAAAAATATTTATTCCCGGGAAGGGAAAAACAGGAAATGGAACCCCAAACTAAGCCCCGGAGATAGAAATTTTTGGGGGCAAGGAAATGGGGTCCCCCGGGTGGGCACCCCAACCGGGAATGCACAATGGATTAAGACGAAAGGGGAGAGGGAGCGTTTTAAATGAATGAGTTTTCGAAGGTATAACTTTTGATAAATTTAAATTTCGACAACCCGTGTACCCCAAGCGGGAAAGCACCGGGTTTAATGAAAATATTAAAAATTTTTTGGTATAAAAAATTAAATTTACTACTCAAAAATTCAAATTAAAAAATGTCTCAATGGGTTTAAAAAAGGGAGTTAAAGAAATACCCAAATTTTTTTACTAAGGAGAACCTTTCTCAAACCGAAAGATAATGGGCACGAAAAAACCCAAGTAAATATCGGGCCCAAATTTCATGTCTACCAAAATAACTTTTATATAAAAAATTGGGCTTCAGCATAACAAAATAAAGTATATAAACATTTCGAAGAATACAAATCATGGCCGAGGAACAAAAAGGGTGCTGTAAGAACTCGCAGGGAGGGAAAGAACAAACCCCATTTTCGCTTCTACTGTAATGAACCAGGGACACAATAAAAAAAGGGAAAATTCACGTAAAAATACCTTGCTACAAAAAACTTTTGACTCAACAACCCCACACATGGCTTATTTAGATTTTACAAAATTAAAATCAACCCCCGTAATTGTAAATTTTTGAAGACCCCTAATGAAGCATGGAGAACAACCCCTAAAAATAAAAATAAAAAAACCCGCAGATAACTACAGATCCAACCGAATTAAAAGTGGCATTTTCCAAGGGACTCATTTAGGCATTATGGTTTTTTTTTGTCATTAAACCCCCCTGTCGCATATGCTTAACGGAAACAACATACGGAAATTTAAAAATTTAAAGGGCAATAAAGTGGTTTTGTCACACAATTTCTCACCTTTCTTCATGGAGATCTAAAGTTATATGCTCAAAATTTTTTTTTAAATTAAAAAAGTTTAATCAATCTACATTTTAATTTGTCAAGATATCGGGAGGGGTTTTTAGGTAACAAGTGTAAAAACGCTACATATCAAAAAAGGGGGAAGGATCCCAGGCAGAAAAGTTCCCGGGTAGAGATGGAAAAAGGATTGGAGTAATGGGGTGATAACGGGAAGGGATACAAATATTTTTTGGATTCTCACAACGCCCGAATTGAAAATAAAGTAATGAAAGAAAAATTGATAGATACTACAAAAGCGACTAAAAATAAACCTCAAGACGCAACTAAACTTAAAAGCAAGATACAGCAATAAATACATATGCTTTTCCCGTACTGACATATTCATATACATATTTATATTTTACACAGACGGGCATCCACGGGGGCTGGAAAATTTAAATCGTACTACACTTACTAAAAACCCCCAATGCATCACCTAAAATTTAGCAATAGAGAGATTGGGCACTTCCAAAAGAAACAAGGAGGACGAAGGGGCCTAAATTGGAATCTGAAAAAACTTTATATTTAAAAAAAAACTAGACATTTTTAGAAATTTTTTTTAACCCAAAAAGGGAACCCCCCAAACAACACTGCAAGGGCCTGTGGTGCCCAGCTGGCAAAAAAACATTAACTCCCAAAATTCAATCTAAACAAACGAAAATGGGCAATCTACAAAGGGGAAAATCCTAATGACGCCCTTTAAAAAGAGTTAACGTCTTCAGAAAGACCCTACACAAGAAAACCCCCCCATGAAAAGAAAATAACCCTAAAGGGAAAAAAGCATCAAATAGGTGGGTTTAAACAAAAAGGGGAAAATATTGGGAAAAAAGAAAGGTTTTTTTGCTGGCTTTTCCAAAAAAACCCGGTGAATGGGAAAAGAAAAAAATTTTAAAAAAATAAAAATTAAAACAAGATGCGACAGTAAAAAAGATCAAAGTAGAAAAATTAGTGTAAGGGGTGAAACAATCAAACACATCATACCGGGTGCCATTCACTATGCCCAAACGGTTCCCTCTCAGACATAACCAAGTAATAACTTATTCACCAAAAACTAGCAATAAAGTACAACCTCATTGTACACACACACCTTACTACAAATAAAAACCGGAGAAAGTACTAGATGCAAAGTTTTCAAATTATTTTACGCCCCGCAAAGTTATAACAGACCAAAAATACATCCCAACAGCCCCGAATAATTTAATTTGAAAAGAAGAACAAAAAAATACCCTTATTGACGTTCTGAAAAAAATGTGCCTTTAACTCGAGACTACATGAAGAAAAAAATTGAAAAGTATAGTGAACTTGCAATTGAGATAAAAGAAGATGTGGAAACAGAAAAAGGGGAATACAAACCCTACGTGATATCGGCTATGGCATCATACCGAAGAAGCTACATGAAAGCATTTAAACAACTAGACTTCCACCAATGTTTACACGAGCTCAAAAGGCATAAAAAAACTCAACACTGTAGAATTTTCGTAAAAATTTCCCAACCCCCAAAAAAATATATTCGAGATTCCGAGACAGCTTTTCCCTCCTGACATGGTTTTCGGGGTTTCCCCTGTCCGAAAGCAAAACTAGGATGGCGACGAAAATCGGCCCACGACCGTACACAGCAAAAGAAACATATTACAATTTTAAAATTGACTTATTTTAGTTAAGTTAAAACAAAGTTTAAAAAAAAATAAATGGAATATTGGTAATGTCAAGTTAGTCCTTTTGCCCAGTTTGAGAATCACCAAAAAAAAATTAATAAAAATAAATTAAAAAATTTTAATTTTAAAAAAAAAATAATAAATTTAAAATTTATCAAACAAGTTCGGCCCTCCACAAGCTGCACAACCCGTTAACTCGGAATATGTTTACATAAAGAAAACATGTTGTGAAATAGTATATTTAACTAATTCAATATTTCAAAATTCTAGATAGCAATACAAAAAATTTTTGAAGTAACAGTAATAACGTAAGCATGAATGACTCAGAAATGTAATAAAAAAAAAAATAAAAAAAAAAAAATATATAACCCTAAAATAAAAGATTAAAATAGTAGATAAAAAAAAAGTAATTTAAAGTGCAAATTAAATACTTATACCAGCCAAAAAAAAACAGTTTGAAAAAAAGTGAATAAAGAAAAACAGATATAGGAAACGAATTTTAAAATTAGATGCTAATCATGTACATTAAATTTGAAACACTTATGTAAAAAAATTTCCTAGTACAATTAATACACAAAAACCCAAATTCACTGCATATTTCGTAAAAAAAAAAATCCTTTAGCTCTCTTTTTGATTTCATAAAAAATCTCTAAATCTCTGATGCGTTCGAATTTTTATTATTTTTAATTTTTAATTTTAATATTTTTATTATATTTTTTATTATTTTATTAATTAATTAAATTTAATTAATTAATTATAATATAATAAATAAAATTTAAAAATTAATATTTAAAAATAATAATAAGGTTTTAATAAATAATTAATTTTTAAAAATAAAAATAATAATAATAAAATAAAAAAAATAAAATAATTAATAATAAATAAAAATAAAAAAAATTTAAAAAATAAAATAAAAAAA